>VDFB02088414.1:0-17364 GCA_007258455.2 Sequoia sempervirens
GGTAACAAATCTTCTAAAGACAATGCCACAATTGAGAGAGGTAATACGAACATAGTCGGTAACAACCAAATTCAACAAAGAAGTCCAAGAAAAGACGTAGCGGTACCACCACTAGAAGGCGAACAAGCCCTCGATCTAATGTTGCTCATGGTGAACATTGAGAGAAAGCCAACCATTGTACAGATGGAAATCATGGGAAGAAAACTCGCAAACACCATCATCAATGGAGGCTCGGGAGTAAACATACTACCAGAGGAGACCTAGAAGTGTCTCAGGAAACCAACTCTCCAACCACCAACATTTCACTTGGTAGGCACCTTCAGCATGGTATCAAACCACTAAGTACACTCATGGCACAGGTGACAATTGGCACACAAATTCCTGTTGAACTTTGTCGTCATCCCATTACAAAAGAAGGCATACGATGCATTGCTCAGGAGAGGGTGGCTAATTGCAGCCAAGGCAGACCACAACTGGAAATGAAACACACTCTCCATCGAGAGCAACGAGAGGAAGTACGTCATTGATCTAAAGAATCGGGCTGTAAGGGAAGAATTGGTGTCCTCCGAGTCAAAGTCTGATGGAGAAGAATCAGAGGCAAACGAAGGAAGAAAGTTTATGGAACCTAATGACGAAGCGGTACTTGACCTCGAGAATTGCTTTGAGGACGAGACGAGTTCTCTAAACAGTCTATTCCATTGGTAGATGGAAGACTACGAGGTGTTCCACCCAAAGTGTAACATGCTATAGATTAGGGAGATCAAGCAAGAAGAAGACAAAACCTCCACTAGTCAAGCATTTCCTGTTGAGTACGAAGAATACAAGGGAATAGCAAAACTAGATGACACGCCAACCCACAAGTTCGAACGGGACAAAATCATCAAGTACGATGAGCCAAGAATGAAAAAGGTGAACTTGGGGGATGAAAACAAACCAAAGACAATCTTGGTCAAGGATGATTGGGACCCCATACTAAAAGCGGCAGCATTCAAGATATTCATGGAGTACAAAGATGCATTTGCCTGGACGTATAAAGATCTCAAAGAGATATTTCCAAAATTGTGCGTACATAGGATCCCCCTTGTACCAAGAGCACAGCCCATACAAAAGAGACCGTACCAAATGAACAAAAACTATGCTGCTAAAGCACAAGAAGAAATCGAGAAAATGTTAGAAGCGGGAATCATCTTCAAAGTCAAAGTCAGCAACTAGGTTTCACCAATCATCATATCACTAAAGAAAGAATCCGAACTGATTCGGATATGCATAGATTTCAGAAGCATGAATGCGATGACGATCAAGGATCCATTCCCAATCCCCTTCACCAACACAATCCTCAAAGAAGTGGCTAGTCATGAAATGTACTCATTCATGAACGGATTCTCAAGCTACAATCAAATAAGCATCGCCGAAGAAGACAAGTTGAAGACGACATTTGTAGTCGAGGATGGAGTATATGTGTACAACTAGATGTTGTTCCGGTCATGCAACGCTCCGGCAACCTTCCAGAGAATCATCCTGGACATTTTTGATAAAATGTCAATGGGGAATTTCAAGGCATTCCTCGATGACTAGTCAATCTACAGTGACTAGGAGAAACATTTGGAGGAACTTGGAGAGTGTATGCAATGGTGCAAAGCAGCATTACTAACGCTAAACCCGAAAAAGTGTCAATTCATGGCAAGGCAAGCTGTTGGGCCACATCATTTGCAAAGTCGAACTCAAGACAGACCCCAACAAGATAAGGGTAATCGTACAGATGGAAGCCCTGCAAAACATCATTGGCATGAAGTCATTTCTCGGTCATGTCAGGTACTACAAAAGGTTCATCAAAAAAATTCACCCAGATTTCCTATCCACTGGACGTACTTACCAAAAAGGGACAACCATTCGTGTGGACGGAAGATCAAGAAAAAGCCTTCAACAAGTTGAAAGTCCGACTAATCAGTTTGCTGATCCTAGCATACCCTGATTGGAGTAAAGAGTTTCATGTGCATGTCAACGCCTCAAATTACGCAATCGGAGCAACACCGGCACAAGTAGGAGTGCAAGGGTTAGACCACCCGGTAATTTTTTGCAAGTCGGTTATTGTCGAAGGCAGAAAAGAATTGCAATACGACAGAGAGGGAAGGCCTTGAGATGGTGTACGCCGTACAAAAATTTAGGCACTACTTGCTGGCTACACCCTTCACGTTCTACATTGACCATCAAGCCCTCATGTACTTGGTAAAAAAACCAATCATCCAGGGAAGGGTAAGTCGATGGCTCTTACTATTACAAGAATTCACATTCACTATAATCGTACAGTCGGCGAAGAGTCATGTCATCGCCAACTAGTTATCGAGAATTCGATATAGTGAACCACTCGAGGGAGTGAACAAAGACTTCCTTGATGCGCACTTGTTTCAAATCGCAGCACTACCGCCATGGTATGAGAATATCAGAGAGTATTTGTCCACATCCACCTTTCTGAAGGAGATCCCACTAGGACAAAGACAAAAGTTAGTACTGAAGAGCAAAACATTTCAGCTCATTAATGGTCTATTATATAATATGGGGTTTGATCATCTATTGAGACAACGCATCATACAAGAAGAAATTCCAAGAGTGCTCAAGGAAGCACATGAAGGTCTTGTTGGAGGGCACATGGGATCCGATGCCACAACTCGGAAAGTTCTCTTGGCAAGATTGTGGTGGCCGAATATACACACAAATGCCCGAGAGCAGGTGGTAGGATGTGACACATGCCAGAGAGTCAACACCTCAAAAGGGATTACATTCCATTTTTCCCATATCACCCTCACAAACTTTTCAAACGATGGAGACTGGACTTCATCGGTCCGCTGAAATTCAACAAATGACATCAATGCAAGTACATAGTCGTTGCTACCGAGTACTTGACGAAATGAGCAAAGGCCCGGGAACTACCAAACAACACGACAGTATGGAAAAATTCATATATGAGCATATAGTTACAAAGTATGGCATCCCGATTCAAATTACAAGTGACAGGGGAGGACACTTCATCAACCATTTCAATTGCCTGATGACGATGGAGTTCCAAATTTTTCACAACTTGTCAAGTTCGTACTACCCCATAGCAAACGGGCAAGCAAAATCCACAAATAAGGTGCTCGTATAGATCATTCACAAGTCGTACGGCATCAAGGAAGTTGACTGGGAAGAGAAACTACTAGTCATACTATGGGTGTATCATACGACATACAAGGTGAGGATAGGCCACACGCCATTCCAATTGATGTACGATCAGGAAGCTGTAGTTCCTGCCAAGTACATGGTACCTAGTCTAAGGATTGTCATCGAGAACCGACTAGGCAACACAAAGAATTTGAAGGAACGGCTATTTCAATTGAATAAATTGGATGAGAAGAGAGTACCCGCACAATGGGCCATGGAGTTGATGCAGACAGAAGAGAAGTACTAGCACAACAAACACCTTAGACGAGCAAAATTTCGTCCAGGGTAGTTAGTTCTCAAATATAACAGTTGTAACAAATTGAAGCCCGGTAAATTCAAGGTACGATGGCTTGGATCATTTAAAATCAGGGAAGTTGGCGAGAATGGAGCCATTAAACTCAAAAACTTATAAGGAACCCTACTGCAAGATTCCATCAACGGGTCAAAACTAAAATTGTACAAGGAAAGAAGGGAAGCACCAATCGGGATAAATATGCTAAGATATGCAGAAAAAGGATTGGACCACAAGTGAAATTGGGGCCATGGAAGAAGAGGACTAGGAAATAACTGGGAACCAGTTTACAATGGAAGAAGATTGGACAAAGGGAGGAGATCAAAAAATTGTGGAGGAGAGACTGGTCAAGAAATCAGTAGAAGGAATTGCAATGCCACAAATACATAAACATTTAACAAATGCCCTGTTGGGAACACCTACACTGTGGAGAAGAATATGGGGCTACTGGAAGTTATATGCACCCTACAAAGGAGAAAGAAGAGGGTACATGGCCTACAAAATCGACAAAGAGACTGAGAAGGAAAGAAAGAAAAAAGCAGCCGAGAATGAAGATTCAGAGGACTGGGATGGATATGACTTGGATGAATATCTAGAGGAAGGACCATGCCCGAAGACCTTAATAATGGCGGAAGATATGTTCATCACCTAGCAATCTAGACATAATGAAGTAATCAAATATGTCAAGAAACATAATATGGAACCCCCTCCATTGCTAACCTCGAACGGACTATGGCAGGTAAAACCCAATCTAGTGGGGCCACTCACAGTCAAGGGAGAGAACGTAACATGGTACCAACAGTATGGAGGGCGATATGTCGACGACAGCTATAAAGGTATTGGATCCCTCTCATAGATAAAATCTTTGACTTAGAATATCTCAAAATATGTTGTGAAAAAGAGTGTTATAAAAGACCACCATTTTCTTGTAAATGGTGGTATGCATCGGAGGTGAAGGTAAGAAGACGTGATGACATGAAATGCCAAAAAAAGAAAACTGATGGCAAAGAGAATAAAAAGAATAAAAAGCGAAAAAATTAAATTGATGGAGTTGAAAATGATTAAAGTTTCCAAAAGTGAAAAAACAAAGAATTTCAAAGACAGAAAGGAAAAAAATATAAAAGTGGAATTGAAAAATATGAAGAAATTAAAAAGGAGACATATAAAAATATTCCAAGGGGTAACTATAAAAAGGAAAAAAATGAAGTGGCAAAATTAAAAAATATTAAAGTACCCCCAAAAGGAAAAAATAAAAGGCAAATTCAATTCAAAGTACTTATACAAGGTTTGAGAGGAGCAAACAGGCAAAAAGAGGGCGAACAAGGCATCATATGACATGTTTGGGAGAATACAGAGGACTTCGTACTGTGGTTGAACAGAGACCGAACGACACACAACCATATGTGAAAGACAAAAGAAAAGGGCTCATACGAAGTACAGATTGTACGGCATGGAAGGAGTATCGTACGACAAAACTTGTTTGCAATTGCACAGAGCATCATACAGCAATCCATAACCAAGAAAATACAAAAGCACAAGTGTATCGTATGGCATTTTCAACCTGAGACTGTACAGGCACAAAGGGATGATCTAAGGCCATACTCGTACAATGAAGGCAATAGCATACGATGTGAATGGAGCACATTACGACAGGAACGTGTACAGCAATTTGGTGACAGGGTAGTACGGCAACAAGGAATTACCATACAGCGAAACAATTTTAGAGTAGTACGACAGTTGCAACACACTAGAATCGTACTAGGGTTCATCGTACGGCGATTTGAGGACGTGCAGAGGAGAGAAGGTGACGTACGACATATGGTGGCGAATGTAGCAATTTCCATATGGCCAAACAATTTTAGAGTGCGACTGCAGAAGTCTGGGAATACAATACAGTGGACTAAATCTTACAACATTCACATTATCCAACACAAGCATTTGAGGCCAGTCAGTATACGAAGTTGGCGAGTTATTAAATTCAGTTGCTTCAACCGTTTCTAAAAGTGTATTTAACCTATGTCGGGAAGTGCCAAAAGCTTATTGCCAGATAGGCAAGGCTGCGAGTAGCAGTAAAGGGAAGCGACGAGCACCGTTTATACCCCACATTGCATTGGGGAAATGGCGAAGGGGAAGGATGATGACACTGTCACAGCAGACACCATCACTTGGGAGAGCCTCAGCAAGAGTGAGTACCAATCATGGTGGCTAGGAACACAAAACAATCACATGCTAAAAACAGCACTTCAACACGTGCAAGTGGATAAGGCCACCCAGTTGCCATTCTTTAATTCTTGGGATTTTGAGCCCTACCTGTGCCAGATGATAGTACAGTACAACCAACACTCCCACAAGTTGGTGATTGACTACAAAGGGTGCCCCATGACTATATCCTATGCGCCTGCCAAATTCACTAGGGTATTTGGGATACCTTCAAGAGGAGCATCAGCAACCAAACCCACGGGGAAGATGTCGCAACAGCAAAAGGAGTCACTTCTGGCGAGAGTATGTCCTTCTAACCTCACTCAGTAGGAGAAGGATAGTAATTGGAGCACAAGTAATAGAGGTCTAAGGAAGAATTTCCTCGCCACTCCTAAGTGGAAATGCATTCTGGACTTGATCAAATGCAAACTCACAGGAGCTAGCAGAGCGTCGAATATTGCAATGTGGATGATTACTCTCATGGTTGGTCTAAGTATGGGAAGAGTGTATAATTGAGTGAGTATATTCTCGAAGAGGATACGAGAATTCCTACGTTTGAAGCACAAGGCCTTCTACGTGACCCAACACGCCATTAGACTCCTACTAGACGCCATCTACACACAAGTACCCTTCGGTAAGTGGGTAGACTCCAACCCATAGGCCAACTGGACGCGTCATGGCCAACTGTCTTCTATGGGCCAACTCGGGTGTGCGGACAATGAGGGAGGAGACACCTCAGCCAACGGCACCACCAAGTAAGAAAAGGAAACAAAGAGACACTTTGCCTACTTCACCGAGCGGGGATGATTACGAGGCCATAGAGTTATCTTCCTCAACAAAGATGAGTACAGAGGAGGTTTCACACCCAAGGAAGGCAAGCTCTCAGGAGGACATTGAGGAAGTTATCCCTATATAGCCAACCATCACAGTACAACTAGCTATTCCCATGCAACCAATACCTACCACTACAGTCATACCAGTTACAGCTCCATCTCTTATGCCACCAGCAGCGGCACCACTACTAGCATCGCTAGCACTAGTAGCACCATTAATAGCGATGCCACCTATAGCTGACAATGACATTGAAGAGGATGCAGGTATCAACAAATGGCTTGGATCAATGGGGGCACCACCAAAAGCCCCTCCACCAAAGTTGCCAAGATTGTTGACCGAGGGCACAAAGCCACCACATGAGTGAGAGTCGGTCGACATGGCAATTGACACTCAAATGAGCCTTGCAAAGCCCTCACACCACCCCCACCAGCCACAAACACTGCCATGGCGACAACATCAGAGACAGACCCACGACCACATCTAGCAAAGTCAAGCGAGGAGTCTAGTGAGAATGAGTCTGAGGGAGTATTCATTGAGATTGATCGGTCGGATGCATACAACCCCCTTGGCACAGTACAGAGGTACCTTGGAGAGCTTCAGTCCATGGCGAGAGTGATGTATGAGGTAGGGGAGATATCTCAGCAGCTAGATATTGACCATGATTCGTCAGTTGCACAGGAGGCAAAGAGGATCCTGGCATTCATGCAGGTTGGATGCGAAGGAGAAGTTTTTAGATGCTTCATCTCACAGCTAAGTAGTTGAATTGCTCCTCTCAGGCCATTGATTCCAGAGACGAATCGTTTCGAATATGGGTACTGGTTCGAATCGGCTTTGAATCATTCAGGAATCGGTTTTCCCCCTGTGGGTACGCTTCCAGATTTGCAAAACAATTCCACGCGTTTCAAATGACCACATGGCGTTTCGAGAACATTTTTGACCCTTTTTTACTTCGTTTTGCATCAAAGTTCACGATTTGAGGGCGGAAAAATGCGATTAAACACGGATTCTAACTTCATTTAGAAAAGTGTTTTGTTTTTCGTCATTTGCCCGTCATTTGCCCGCACAAAAAAAACGCCTTCACTGCACAGCGAAAACGAAGGCTCAAAACACCCACGCACAGGAGAGACGACGCAAGGACACCATGAAAACACGCGCAACCAGGAAACCAGGAAAACGCGCGCCGAACCAGAGGTAGGGTTTTTTTATTTTTCTTTGGTTTTTTCATTTTTTGTTAAATTTTTTTAAAAACATAAAAGTTTTAAACAATGATAATATAAATGTTAAAACTTTTATATTTATTTATTTATTTATATTTATAAATTTATTATTATCATAACTTATATTATATTTATTTATTTATATTTATAAATGTTAAACAATGATAATATTTATTATTTAGGGTTTTCTTTGTTTTTTTTTAAATTTTTGTTGATTGTTAAATAATAAATATTTCATAATATATAATATATATTAATTATTATATATATTTTTTTATTTTACATATTCCATAATATATAATAATAAATTTATAATAATTAAGATATATAATTTTTAAAATATAATTATTAATTATATAATTTAGTATTTAGTATTTTAAAATTTAAATTTACATATTTAATATTATTATATTTTTCATTTCATAATAATATTATAATTATACAATTTAATAATTTATTAATTATTATTAATTTATTTCACAGTTTTACTTATAGACTTATAATCTTATTATCTTATATAATTAAATTGTTAATAAAATAATATCATATATTATATTAAAATATTTTATAATTATAAATTATATAATTTTAAAAAATTATAATTTATGTTTAGATTTATAATTTTGAATTATAAATAATAAGTTTATTATTTATTTAATTAATTTAATCAAGCTTGAGTCCTTTTTTAACAATTTTTAAATTAGAATTTGCCACTTGTTGCAGGTTTGTACTAATTATCATGGCAGACAGTTCAGCTTCCGTCCGCAATACTAATCCCTCATTCAAATTTGACCCGCCTTCACCGCTATGGAAACATGTAGAAATAGTAGAGAAAATTCCAGGTGGGGGGACATGTGTTTGGATATGCCCCAGGTGTGAAAAGAAATACACTAGTTCCTATAGCCGGGTGAAAGCGCATTTGTGTGCAATTATTGGGAAGGGAATTAGACCATGTCTAGGAAAGCTTGAAAAATCTATAACACCTGGTAAAATAGTTGAATATATTGTGGAGCAAGAGGAAGCAGATGCAAGGTTTCAAAATAAAATGGGGCCTCCGTCGAGTACAGGAAAGGGCTCAAAGATGCCATCTACTTCATCTCACACACATATTGGTCGTCCTGACATTGTAATAGAAAGCCATCCCTTTTTGAGAGCAAATGAAGGTGAAAATGTCAATGAGGCTAGTGTTTCATAGAGAGCAAAGGGACTGTTGGAGAAGGCATTTAAAAATGATGCAAGACAACCTGTTGACCAAGCCATTGGAAGATGCCTCTATGTAAATGGTATCTTTTTCAATGTTGTTCGATCTCCTTATTGGCAAGACATGATAAGAAAAGCAAATGAAGCTCCAAAGGGGTACACAAGCCCAGGGTATGAAAAGGTGCATACCACTATATTGTCAAAGGAGGTCAAACATATAGAAGATGCATTATATCCCATCAAGGCCTCATGGCAAGAAACAAGTTTGTATTATTTCTGATGGATGGAAGGATGCGAAAAATAGACCATTGATTAATGTGATTGCAGTGTGCCCTAAAGGGGCAATGTTTCTAAAAGCTGTGGATTGTGAGGGGCAAGTAAAAGATGCACAATTTATTGCTGACATCCTTATACAGTGCATTAATGAAGTGGGACCTCAAAATGTTCTCCAAGCTGTAACGGACAATGCGAAGAATTGCAGAGCTGCTGGTATGATAGTTGAGTCACGATTCCAACATATATTTTGGACACCTCGTGCTGTGCATTCCCTCAATCTCATGCTACAAAAGTTGGGTACAAAAATAGATTGGATCAAACAAGTCCTCATTCTCTCTATAGAACCCTAAAATCTAATTATGCATTCAATGCATTCTTTTGTTCATCCAATCCGATTTTATCTCAATCACCTGTTAGGGTTTACCACATATCTTGCTCTACACCATACCTATGCATCGAGCCTCACAACATTAAATTCTGTCTCAGAAGGTTTGCTAAGAATAGTAACCCGTGAAACCCTAGAATCAGATATGTATTAAATGCATTCTCCCATTCAATCGATCTGATTCGATCTCAATCACCTCTGCAATCTGTTTCGTCGCCTTGAAGATCAAATATTCATTTAATTGGTCGCTTCGTGCAGCAAGGCCAATTAACTCCTTCCTCTGTGTTGGTTACCAGAAGAAACCCCCATTCACACAGAGTTAGCTGTTTGTGATTACTGCATTCAAATCTGGGGCGTCAATCTTCTTCGTGCCACGATCCATTGTTGGAGAGATCCAAATGTTGATAACAAATCACCAAATGTCACAAGCTATCTTTTGATCATTCTCGCGACTAGAGTTATTGAAGGTAACTC
The DNA here is from genome assembly GCA_007258455.2 of Sequoia sempervirens. Classification (NCBI taxonomy): domain Eukaryota; kingdom Viridiplantae; phylum Streptophyta; class Pinopsida; order Cupressales; family Cupressaceae; genus Sequoia; species Sequoia sempervirens. Next base: position 10,076 of record VDFB02088414.1, read on the forward strand.
AAACTTCAAACATTGCATTTTTTTAATATTATGTTTTACTTCAATAATTTATTTAGAATACATACATACATACATATATATATATATATATATATATATATATATATGTTTTTAATATTATGTTTTACTTCAATAATTTATTTAGAATACATACATACATACATATATATATATATATATTGATTTTAATTATTTACTTTTTATTTTCAAATAGGTGGCTGAAACTAGATTTGCATCCAACACAATCATCTTGAGACAACTTGTGAAGGTGCGACAGGCGCTTTCTGCTATGGTCATTAGCCAATCATGGTCTATATGGAGGCAATCAAACAGTGAGAGGGCAGCAAATATAAAACATAAGATTCTAGATGACATTTGGTGGGATTGGGTGGAATATCTTCTTGCTTTCACTGAGCCCATATTGAGCATGATACGCTTTACTGACATGGATAAGCCAGGTTTGGGGGAGGTTTATGATGGCATTGATTCAATGCTTGAGAAGATGAAAAGCATCATATGTGAAAAAGCGCAAGATCCTGAAGAAACCTTCTTCAAAGAGGTGCATGCAATTTGTGTTGACCAGTGGAACAAAATGACCACCCCACTCCATCTTCTTGCCTTCGCTTTGACTCCCAAATTTTACAGCCCCCAAGTCCTTGCTATACCAAACAGATTGCCACCGTACCGTCATATAGAAGTCAACGAAGGGTTTAGGAAAGCTCTTGTTAAACTCTTCCCTAATACTGAGATGGAAGATGTAGTTTCAAGTGAATTTGCTAGCTTTTGTGACTCTAATAATCAAAGTCCTTCTGCTATCCGTGACAAATATAAGAAGGATGCTCACTCTTGGTGGTACCTCAATAGATGAAAGATGCCACACCTCCAAGTTCTTGCAATAAAAGTTTTATCTCAAGTAAGTTTTAACTTTTTAAGTCTTATCATTTAAAAATTTAAAACTAAAATATGTTATTTTCAAATTTGAAGTTTGATTTACAATTTTTTAATTTAACAACTCTAATGAGAGCTCCCTTTGCTTCAATAGGTTGCTAGTTCTTCTTCAGCTGGGCGGAATTGGAGTACATACTCCTTCATCCACTCAGTCAAGCGCAATCGATTGGCATCAAACAAAGAAGAGGAGCTAGTGTTTGTCCATTCCAACTTGCGCCTTCTTACTCACAAAGAGGATGAGTACAAAGAAGGGGCAGCAAAGATGTGGGATGTAGAACCGGAGCGAGCTGACCTAGATCTTTCTTTGGCTGCAATTGCACAATCTCCGTCAATTTTTGAGGAGTCAAGTAGTCAACATACTTTTAGTGCAAGTGCTAATGTGGCTCCATCATCTAATGTTAATGTTGATGATGATCTTAGTCGTGATGATGAGCCATTTGATGCAATTGCAAATTAGTGAATTGGTTACTCTTTGTATTTTTTAAATGTTAAAAAATGATAATCTATCATGACATTCAAGTTTGATCCTTTTGATATGAAAACTAAATTTAAATGAGCATATTATGTTTGAAAAATTGAAATTTGTCATGGATTTGTTTATCATATGTATTGGTATATAACATTCTAAACTTAATTTTGTTTATGGGTTGCATATATATATATATATATTTTTTTTTTTGGTACGGACGTACCCGATTCCGTACCCAACCCCCCAAAAATTTTTGTCGTACCCACATACCATACCCACGTACCCGTACCCGTACCCGATTCGGCAACTTAGTCTCACAATGATGATCGGGAGTGGAGATGACCAAGATGTCGACGGCTTGGCATCCCCCGAGACCTACAGCTAGCAGAAGGCATGGCAGATTCCTCTCAGCTTTTTATGGGATGGAGCTTTGCTACAAAGATGTTTTTCTCAAGTTGTGTCGACACATGGCTTCCATTGAGGAGGCTACGTAGTCGAGAGAGAGCACACTCACACAAGCCGAGAGTATCCAAGCAGAGTTAGCTAATCATATCCGCAGGTCTCAGGAGCAGTTGGCTCAGGCCACAACGACAAAGCATGCTCGGATCATAGCTCTCAAGTAGATGGTAGCAAAGAGAGATGGACAATTGGCTGAGCGAGATCCTGAGCTAACCGAGGAACGAAGAGTTACAAGGAAAGGTTCAGGAATTGGTGGCTAACTAAAGGCTCCAACATCTTTGCCAATAGCACTCAGCAACATCCACACCCACATCCTCTAAACATCCAGGGGCGTCTTCTCAACCTCCCTCCTCTCAGTGATCACTTTTTGTTGTATGTACAGTCACCAATTTTGTTGTTGTGTCGTCTAGAAGATGACTTTCTTTTTGGGGGGGCTGATGTAGTCAACCGAAAGTTAGTTGAAAATTTTTAGTCGGCTAGATAATAAATAAATGATTATGTTTTGGTTTTACGTATTAGTCCTGACGGTTGTTATAGTCAGTTGGTAGTTACAGAGAGTTGGTAGTCTAAACCAACATTGGTCTACTATTTATATGTACTTGTTCATAGGTAGGGACTATTATGATTTTCATGTACTTATGGCATATCTATGAATGAATGAGAATAAAGCTATATCTTTTGAAACATGATTGGTATTCATTTATACTTTGTAAATTTGTTACTTTTGTTTACTATGTAAATCCTTTAAAGTAGAATAAGCAAGTAAACATCGTGCAGCTCCCATTCTTCAACTCCCAAGAGCTTGAACCCTCCCTAAATGTGATGGTGACGAACTATTGTAGACAAATCGGTCATTGACTATAGAGGGTGCCCAGTAACTCTCTCTTTCTGGCCAACAGAATTTCATAGAGTGTTCGGCATATCAGTCACAGGTATCATCATGTGCAAGCCACAATGAAATTCACCCAACAACACAATTAAGCATCAATTAGAAGAGTTTGTTGACCCGACTTAACCTAGCAGGAGAAGGACAACATATGGAGTGTGGGTAATCAGGGTTTGAGGAAGAATTTTTTGGCTACACCGGAATGGAAGTGCATAATGGACTTAATCAAGTGCAGATTGACAAGAGCAAGCAGGGCTTCCGATGTGGCAATATGGATGATTGACTACATGGTCGAGCTAAGCATAGGGAAAGTGTACAACTGGTCCAAATAATTGCTAGAGGATCGAAGAATTCTTGGCACAGAAGCATAAGGCTTTTTGCATGTCACAACATGCCATTTCCCTTCTACTGGATGCTATCCACACTCAAGTTCCAACCAACAAGTGGGATAAGTTTCAACCAATAGCCCAAATAGACTCATCATTGCCAACAACATTCTACTAGACTACTATGGCCATACAAGCAACAAGGGGAGAAGAGATGACTTAGCCAGCTAGAAAGAAGAGGAAACTGAGAGAGGCATTGGGCAATAGTGCAGAAGAGGATGCGCCAATAGAGTTGTCCTCCACATCGGCCACCACACCGACAAAGGAGGTATCACTAGCAACCAATGCGAAATCACTGCTAGAGATGGACATAGATCGTACCATTGAGCAGGACGGCTACAAGAGTGCCACCACCACAGTTAGCCACCCTACCAACAATACCCATACTATCAAGCACACTACCAGCACCATCGATGGCATCGCCAGTTGCACTGCCAGCATCGCCATTGGCACCACCATCGTTAGTGCCAATGCCAAGAGTGCCATGATTGTCAGGTGCACTGCCAAGACCACTAGGACCACTAGTGGCACCTCCAGGACTGCCAAACACATTCCTGAGATCGCCAGCTGCACTGCTAGTGCCATCAATTATAGTCTCTACACAGCCAAATACCTTGCTAGGGGATATTCCTGTACCTACAGATGTTACACAAATAGACCGGTGGTTAGATATGCTTGGGATACCAACACAGGTTCCAGCATTTCCCTAACCGAGTCCTTCCGGAGTTATGGCTGAGGGAGTCGAACAGGATCCATCAGTCATGGTGATGGAGGGTATAGAGCCAGGCTGTTCATAGGCACAACCACCAAAAGTCATGCAATCTCAGGAGAGTGGGGGACTCCCTCAGATGCCTCAGCCACCTTTGCCTACACATGAGTTACTGCCTAACCCATCAGGTGAGGATGAGGAGGATGAGTTGAGTGGGTTAGAAGGGCTAATCATTGAGATAGCCAAGCCCAACGAGACGAATCCACTTGGTACAGTCCAACAGTACATCCAAGACCTCCAATCGATAGTAGCAGTGATGCAGGAAGTGGGAGACATATCAAAATGACTGGACATAGGGTAGTCTATTGGTGGCAAGGAAGGTGCAGCAGATATTGGTATTCGTGCAGACAGAGTATGAGGGAGAATTCACTCGCTACTTCACTTCCAGAGGATGGCCGGGAGTTGAGACTCCAACAATGATGACATCTTGGCACCCTACCAAACCTTCACTAGGGGGGAGAGATGCTAGGGTGATCTCATCCTTGTTCAGTATAGAAGCTTCCTTTAGGAACATATTCTACAGGCTGAAGTTTTAGATGACATCCACTAACGGTGTTATACAAGAGAAGAATGAGGCTCTACAAATGGTGCATAAGGTATGGGAAGAGTTAGCTAAGTGTACACTGGAGTTTCAAGATCAATTAGCTCAGCAGACACATCTCACGACCAACGAGCGAGCCAGAGCATCGATCGTGGAAGCCAAGATGGTAGAGATAGAGAAGGAGACAGAGCAAGGAGTGATAGCCGTGGAGGCCAAGCTGGCAGAGGACAAAGAAATTGACCAAGCAAAACACCAATTGATGGAGGCTACGCAAATGGTGAAGGCAGCAAGAGAATGGGAGATAATTGTTGAGCACCAGCTGAGGATGCGCATGGAGGAGGTTCGCAGGCTATAGGAGTTATGCTTGCTGACGTCCACCCCTACATTGTCCATTCATCCAAGGACATCCTTTGACCCTCCTCAGTAATTGTAATTGGGGTTTTGGGTTGTCAACTCCCAATTTTGTTGTTGTCGTCTAGAAGAAGACTTTCTTTTTTGGGGGGTTGATGTAGTTGGCAAGATAGAAATAAATAATTATGTTAATATGTAATTAAGTCCCCGAGCGTTGGGTGGTTGTACTTAGTTGTCGCCGATGGTTGGTGTTCTCAACCAACGTCAGCTCACTATATATTGTATGTTTGCATTTGTAGTCGAGAACTGCACACATTCTGTATTATGTACTTATTGCCTATCCGATGAATGAAGAATACAATACATATATTTTGTGCATTTTCCAAGTAATTAAAATGTTTTATTACTACTGTTATATATTTCCCTTTACTCTGTGTTAATCAGTCAAGTAGCCTAAAGGAGTAAACAATGCGTCCACCAAATCAAAAGAAACACCAAAAGCCAAATCCCAAACCATTGTGCACTGATCGCAAACAAACTTACTGCAGCAAAGTAAATAAAATGAAAGGATTCTGAAAACTTCTATGCATTTTACCAAAAGGTAGTGCAATCAGGAAAAAGGCATTCATCATAAACAAATGAAAAGCCAATTTACAATTTTGAAATGTTTATGCATCACCAACTGAACACATCTGCAAACTTTATCCTATTGTGCACAAAAAATTATTCTGTAGCTCTTCATTTTTAAATCTTCTTTCATATTTCAACCAGCAAAAAGAGAAAACATAAATAACCACATACAAAACTGGGAAAATGTCTATCTGAACACTTGCACTCTGTCACCCTTGTGCAGATTACCATCATTCAATCTCACAGAGCAAACTACCTACACACCAAACTTGTGTATCCATCCATGCTGAACACCTTACTATGTATTGCAGTCATTCTGTGTATAAACTATGTGCCCCAAACCAAGCCTTTCACTGAAACTTTCAAGCAGCTCTCTATAATTGTGCAACACCATGCAATTATTCCAACTGCCCATTCCACTTTTGTGCACAAAATATCCTCATATTTCTTGCACTCTTTGTATATTCCTTTCATCTGCACCTGAGCAAAAATCCTAGTCAACTATGCAAGCACTCATACACAATAGCTGAGACCTTATATAATTGATGAGTGAATATAGAAAAGAGTGTGTGCAGGTTAGTCAGCCTCCTTTCCTTAGCATCTTCCATATATATTCTTTTTGTGCCTTGCACACTTTGATTCTTAGAAAATTTTCACTGCATGTACAAATATGTGCCATCCCATAGAAGGTCTAATATTCCTAGCATGTCTTAAAAAGTTGCTTGTATGCATGCTTGAAGTATTCAATATAGGAGCATGACAATGGTGTACTCTCTCTCTCTCTTAAATGCTGTGTTGCACAAATGGAATTCACTACTTTGCTAGCACGATTGTATCATAAAAACATATTCTCCATATTAATTGTGCACCATTCCTTGTGGGACTCTTTCATGTGCTGCCTATGGTGTCCACACCACATTTTCCAACCTTCTTGCATCTAGTTTCACATTTTCGTCTTCACTACCAAATATTCCGCATGCAGCTAAAAGATTTCATAACCATCCCTCACTAATCATGCACACAACCTTGCTAGCCTAAGATTATTTTTCATACCCACACTTCATATCATTTGCACCATATGCACATTCCGTACAAGGTCCACTTAGGTTGAACAGAACGTTGAACCCCACACACAGGAAAAACACAGGAATGAAGGAAAATAGATATATATTGCTCATGGACCATGGATTCGAGCCCATCAAATATTCTCCATAAAACTTCATCCCTGACAAACACATCGCAAAAAAACATTACAAACATGGAAGAAAACAAAAGCCAATAATTCTAACAAAAAAATCCCCAAAGCTGCACACCCAACAAAATCACCAAAACGTTCTCAGCAGACCTTCCAATACTATAGATCTAATAACAAAGATACACCAAAGCAACAAAAAGGGAAATATTTCCCAGATCTAAAGCACCAACAACATTACTAACACCAAATACTCTCAGATATACAAATAAACCCTTCACACATTGAAATTTCTCCATAGCAAAGTGCTGATTGGGTCCTGACAAAGGAACCAAATGTTACCAGATTCGTCCATCTCTGCACTTCAACCCTTCTAGTCAAACATTGAACATCTGAGCACCAACTTTCCATTTGCAACAACCCCGAAGGGCAGTCTCACCTGAGGTGCATGTGAATTCAACACCCAATACTTGGTCTGCTATGGAAATACCTGTAGATCTTAACATATACACATATGACAAACATGCAAAGACAACACACATGAAACAACAAAACATGGAAACTTCTCATTATTCCAAAATGAACAGGTACATACAATGGCCTCCTTGCAAGGGAGAAGCTAAAATCCTATCTTCTTGCCTCTCAAATTGTTTCCCTC
>VDFB02088416.1:0-25141 GCA_007258455.2 Sequoia sempervirens
ACCTATTAAGAGTCAAGACCAAATTAAATAGTTAAGAGTTACAAAATTTAACTAAACAAAATTATTAATTAATATAAATTATAAATTAAAATTAAAATTACAAACTATAAAACTTACTTGGGATAAGATTTTGATTGCAATTGGTTGGATGTGCATGTATTCTTGCCCATGGAAATACCACCAACTATGACCATCTACCCTATACTTGTCTCGAAGAGCATCAAGATTCTGAGCAACACTACCGGAGCATGCAAAAGCCATGAACTCAGCCCTCACTCGATCACGTTGGTCACGATCAGTGAAGAGTCTCCGAATTGCTGCCTTGTAACCTTGAGCCACTTCAACATCCCTATATGGAGCAACTCTTGATGTAATAGAAAGAAGCTCAAGACTATAATATTTGGGACTCAATGCAAAAGCAAGAAGATGCAATGGAGTGGTTATTTTGTTCCATCTATCAACCATGATTTCCTGTAGCTCTTTGAAGAACTTTTCATCAGGATCTTCCTCTTTTGCATTGATGATGGTTTTCATCTTCTCAATCATTGAGTCGATACCATCATATACTTCTCCCAAACAAGGTCTATCCATGTCTGTGTAACGGATCATGCTCAGTATAGGCTCAGTGAAACTGACCAAGTACTCAACACTATCCCACCAACAATCATCTAGTATCCTTTGCCTGATCCTATTTGCCCTTTCACCGCTAGATTGCTTCCATATGGCCCAATTAGGGCTGATTACCATGGCACAAAGTGCCTCACGAACCTTTATAAGTCGTCTCAACACAATTGTGTTGGAGGCAAAACGGGTCTCTGCAACCTGTTTGGAAATCAAAATTAAAATTAAAATGTAATTTAAATTTACAAAATCAAAATTTTAAATTAAAAGAAAACTAAAAATTTAAGAATATTGAGAATTTCAATTAACTTGCCCTTCTACAAATTCCTTAAATTTTTGAGAATTGTCTAAATATTCCTTGTGTCATATGGTGGTTGGTGACAAACATTTGGATGTCTTCGCCCTCAGCATACACCTGCTTGATCCACTCAATTTTGGATCCAATTTTTTGTAGCATTAGATTGAGGGAGTGGACAACACAAGGTGTCCAAAAAATGTGTGGATACTTCTCCTCAATCAATAACCCAACAGCCCTACAATTTTTGGCATTGTCGGTTACAACTTGCACAACATTTTGATGGCCCACTTCTTCAATGGCTTGGCAAAGGATGTTAGCAATAAATGGACCATCTTTCACCTGTCCCTCACAATCCACTGCTCTCAAAAACATTGCCCCTTTAGGGGACACGACAATAACATTGATCACGCTTATTTTTTGCATCTTTCCACCACCGAACGATGGTCACCTTCGTTTAATCCATGAATCCTTCGCAAGCTCGCAGAGTCCTGCCATGTTTCACCTTTTCTCAAAACCCGGCCCTTATACCCCTTTGGAGCTCTGGCTAATAGGATTTACCATTTTCGCCAAATATGGTCAATCTATCAATCTTTTGAATGCCAATCCATTAATACGGTCTTGCGGCGGTCTGACGGTAATCTTCGTCATTCTCAAAATGAAACAATGCGGTCCTGATTCTTTGTCGATGAGGGTAACGTTTGCTCTTGAGGGATGTTCATAAATGGATGGCTTTCTGTAGGTGGAATATAAGTAGGTGGTGTAGGGGGTTTCATGGATTGAGATCCTTTCTTCAAAGGATGGTTTTTTTTAAGACTAGCAGCTTTTTGATCTGCTTTTTCTTGCTCAGCAATATATTTCAACACTATGTCATCTACAAGGCCTTTGCCATCACCTTCTGGAGGTCCCGGACAAGGTTTGATGCCAATATCAGGGATACTACACAAGTGGGCTTTCACTCGACTGTATGAGCTCGTGTATTGAATTTTGCAATGACCACAAATCCAAACAAATACTCCACCACCTGGACATTGTTGAACCATTTCTACATATTTCCAAAGGGGAGAGGTTGCACTTATTTTGAAACGAGATTGGCTTGAATTAGAAGCAGATGCCATTGTAATACCTAAGGGCCAAGGCACAATAGATTGAAATAATTTTGGTATTGAAATTTGAAACTAAAAAACTTAAAAGAATGAGAACAATCAACAAAAGTAATACAATAAAAACAAAACAAAATAGTTCATTTGTTAAACTTAAAAAAAATGTAAGAAAAAAATCAAAAAACTTCAAAGAAACCTACCTTTTTTGAACAAATCTTGCTCTACAGTCTTCTTGAATCTTGGCAAACACTTGCAAGTGCTTAGGAATAGCACAACAATCAACCTTGAACAACCAACTATCAGCCTTCAACTCTGTTCCAGCTTGTGCAAGCAAGAGAGCAAGTTCAGCAATGGAGGCAAAAAAACTCGTTTTTCTTTCACAAATTGTTAAAATGAAATTGTTTTTACCTATTTAGTGTGTTTGGAGGTCGAAATTAAGGTTGCAATGAATATTAAAAAATGCTTGAAGCTCAAATATCCCACAAAAGCAATAAACATTAAAACACGCTTTGCGGATCATGCTTTGATCGCGGAACTTCTCGGATTCTACCAGATTCCTCGCCACCGACCGGAAGAATCCCAGTGGGAAGTTTCACGACCTTAAAACGTATCCATGCAGAAATTTTCAATCCTCGGGTTGAATTTAGCGCATCAACCGGAATTGGTCTCAACGCCTGTGATCGTATTGTATCCCGAGGCTTAGTATACACTCCAGAATTTAGGAAATTTATGATGACTTCACGTGAGAGTTCTACAAAGCTTGTAAAGCCCAATCCGCCCAATCTGCATCTGTGTATGCTGTGAGGGTGAAATTTTCACCTTTTGAATACCACAATCCAAAATCCATATTGCCCTTAAGATATTTGAATATCCTTTTTACTGCATTTACATGTGTGTCCTTTGGTGCAGCCTGAAATCGAGCCACATACCCAACCGCTTGCATAATATCAAGTCATGTAGTTGTTACATACAATAAACTTTCAATCACAGATTTGTACAAAGTTTGATTGGCTTCAGAAGCACCATCCTTTCTCAACTTGCATCCTGTAACCATGGGGGTACTCAGAGGATTGCAGATCTCAATATTGAATTTCTTCAACATCTCCTTAATGTGCTTGGTTTGAGAAATAAATATGCCTTTATCTGATTGTAAAATTTGCAAACTAAGAAAGAAAGACAACTCACCAAGCATAAACATTTCGAACTCCTTTTGCATTTTAATGGCAAATTCTTGACATATCTTTTCACTGTTACCTCCGAAAATAATATCATCAACATAAACAACAACAATCAACATGTAATCATCTTCATTCATGAAATAGAGATTGTTGTCCGCAATACCTCTTTTGAAGCCTTGCTGCTGTAGATATTTGTCCAATCTTGCTTACCAAGCTCTAGGGGCTTGTTTCAGCCCATAGAGTGCCTTAGCTTGCAAACATAGTTCTGATTTTCTGAAATAATAAATCCATCAAGCTGTTCAATGTAAACTTCTTCCACCAAGTTTCCATTCAAAAAGGCCGATTTTACGTCCATTTGATAGACTTTGAAAATTTTAAAAATAGCAAAAGCCAAGAACATTCTTATGGCTTCCATCCTAGCAACTAGAGCAAGTCTCTTCAAAATCAATACCCTCAATTTGAGTGTATCTCTTGCATACAAGTCTTGCCTTGTTCCTTACAACTTGGCCATCTTCATTCAACTTATTTCTAAATACCTATTTAGTACCGATTACATTCTTATCGTTGGGTCTTGGAACAAGTCCCCAAGTTTCATTCTTCTCAATTTGATCAAGTTCCTCTTCCATGGCCTCTATCCAATACTTATCTTTAGCTTCTTCTTTGAAGCTCTTAGGTTCAATTTTGGACAGCAAAGATGTCTTCATCTTCTGAATAATTTACCGTCATTCTTGTTGTTCTCATCCTACCATCTTCTATTATCAAATCTTCTAGATGATTTCTTTCTATAAACTTAGATGGTGTCTTTGTTGGTGCTTTTGATGGTGTCTTCTACTCGACTGTTTCTACTTCTTTTTCTTCTACATTTTCTTTGTCTTCATTGCACTCCTCTACATTTTGATCATCAACCTCATGTATTTTTTCTGGAAGATTTATTTCTTCATCAACTTTCATGTTTGCACTTTCAACAACTTTGTGCAACCTTTTATTATAGCATCTGTAGGCTTTACTCTTTGAGAGTATCCAAGAAAAATTCCTTCATTTTCTCTTGGATCAAACTTTCCTAGATTGTCTTCATCTCTTATAATATAGCATGGACTGCCAAACACTTTAAAGTACTTCACAGATAGCCTTCATTCCCTTTTCCATAACTGCCAGAAAGTTTTCAAGCGTCACTTAATTTAACAAATGAATCACATAAACAATGTAAGATGAACTGCTTCTTCTCCTTAAAAGAATCGAACCCCGCCAGAACCCTTATTCGCATGCTTCAGCCTCCCTTTGAACGAAACTATTTTTCCTTTCAACTACATCATTTTGTTGTGGTGTTCTTGTAGCTGAAACCTGTCTTCTTATGCCATGCTTTTCACAAAAAAAATTAAATTCACTTGAAGTGAATTCTCCTCCTCTATCTGATTGAAGACGTTTGATCGTCTTGTTGGTCTCATTCTCCACTAAGGCTTTGAGTGCCTTAAATTTGTTGAGAGATTCATATTTTTCCTTCAAGAAAGCAACCCAAGTCATTCTAGAAAAATCATCAATTAATAGAATAAAATATCTTTCGCCTTGTATACTCCTTGTTCTAGTTGGCCCGCATAAATCTATATGAATCAGCTCTAGATGCTTTGATGTATAATTCTCCTTTGACTTGAAGCTTCCTCTAGTTTGCTTCCCGAATTGACATTCCTTACAAACTATGATTTAAGGTTTGAGAGCTTTGGCATATCTCTCATTGCTTCCTTGCGGCTGATCTTAACAAAGTTGTCAAAACTTAGGTGCCCCAATCTCTTATGCCACAACCACCTTTCATCTTCTTGAGTCATACAACACTTTTCACTTTTGAGGTTATTAAGAATGTAGAGATTGTTGCTTGCTCTACTAGCTTCAGCAATGGATCTGCCTTCTTTGCTTATTTCACATCCCTCATAAATGAAAGTAAGAGTGTTCCCTTGGTCACACATCTGGTTCACATTGAGAAATTGTATTTTAAACCTTCAACATATAAAACATTTTCAATTTTTGTTCTCCCATCATCTGGAACAAGAGTGTCTTTACCTAAAATTTTAAATGAAGCATTGTCTCCAAACCATACTATTCCACCATTCGTTCTCTTCAAGGTGAGAAATTTGCTTTTGTCGCCCGTCATATGTATTGAACAGCCACTATCAATGTACCGTTCATGACCTTCATTCTGTGCATGTAGGGCTGTTTGAACAATCATAGAATTTTCTTTTACTTTTACTTTCTTCTTTCTCTGAACTTTTGAATTTTCTTCCTTTTTATTTTGTTTAGGAGGCTCTACAAAATTACTTCTACAAATCTTTGCAGTATGACCAAGATTATTGCATTTGTAGCATATGATGTTAAAATTCATTAAGGGGAAAAAGAATTCAGATTCCTATTCATGAAACTTTGATTTCATATTCTCCATAATCCCTAGCTCTATGACTGAAATTGTTTCTCATGTACCCTACAATCCACAACCTTATGGCCAAAATGATTGCATGGAAAACAATAGCCATAAAAAGAGTTATGAAACCTGGTTCTTTGAGCTTGCCTGTATGGAAGAGATTTTCTAAAGACATTATTTCTAACTTCAGAATATTAGCTTGCCTTTGACTTTCTTTTACCTTATTTCCTTCACTTTTGAGACTATCCACATAGCTTTTATGTTTTTCTTCATTTGTTTTCTTGGATGATTTTAGCTGCTTTGGACCTTTGGCCTTCTTCATTTCCAAGGCCACTTTTATCAAATTTAGACTTTTGAGAATTGTTGATCTTGTTCAAAGTTTCTGCACTCTTTTCGTTCTTCAAACCCATGTTTGCTTGAGCCACAACTTTGTCCAATTGCTTCCTTAGAGAAACAATTTCAGATTCTAGTTTTTCACAGTTTTCTTCTTTCATCTTCAATTGATTTCTCACTTCTTCCTCAATTCTACTGACCTCTTCAATCTGAATTTTCAGATCTACAATTTTCTTTTCAGCTTCCTCAAAAGCTTGTGATGCTTTATCCTTTGATTCGTTGTCTACTTGAAGCTGTAATTTCAGTTTTGAATATTTTCTTTTAAGATTTTCAATCTCATTATAGGCAAAGAAAAGCTCTTCTTCAAGATCTACACCTTCATTTTCTTCATTAGGCTTATTTTTTGAATCTTCCTTTGATCATCTTTTTCTTCTTTTGCCATAAAGAGAATTTCTTCTTTTTCACTGGAAGACACTCCATCACTATCTTCCGATGAGCTGATGTATTCTTTGGAATAAAGACTCTTTTTAGATTTTTGAAACTTTATTCTCTTCTCTTGATAACCCTTCTTGTAGTTTTGGGGTTTTTTCTCATTATCACTGCCCTCACTCTTTGCATATGGACATTTGGAAGCAAAATGTCCTACTTTTCCACAACTGAAGCACTTAAAAGTTAACTTTCCTTTGTATTTCCCCGATCCCTTTTCTAGTCTTCTCATAAAGTGAGCTTCTTCTTCATCTGAATCATCATTGTCACTTGGTTCATGCTCCTTATTTTTTCCTTTTCTTGAAGCTTTGAAGGCTGCCTCCTTTTTGGATGTTTGATCAACGATCCTCATCTCATAGACAGTTAGGATCCCATGCAACTCATCTTTTGTTAGATTGTCAAGATCTCTCATTTCTTCAATGGCAAAAACCTTTGCATCAAATTGCAAAGGGAGGGACCTTAGAACCTTTTGCACAACTTTGGATTCTTCGAACTCTTCACCAAGACCTCTAATGGTATTGGCTATCTCATCCACACGAAATAGGTATTGAGCAATATTTTCTTGTTCTTCCATCTTGAGGCCTTCAAACTGTCCTCTATGAGTTTGAAGCTTTGCCTTTTTAACTTTTTCATCTCCTTGATAAATATTTTTCAACTTATCCCACATTTCTTGTGCAGATTTGCAGTGCATCACCTTCACAAACTCAGATTTGAACAGCCCACAAAGAATAGCATTATTGGCCTTGGCATTACATTCACTAAGCTTCTTTCCAGCAGCATCAATTGGAGAAGTCGCTGGAGTTGTATAAACATCAACAACAGATTGCCAAATATCAAAACCTAGAGCACTCAAATATGTTTCCATTCTTATGCTCCAAAACACATAATTAGTTCCATCAAACAAAGATGCCTTATTTGAGGAGAAACCATATCCATCATAACCAGCCATGTGTGCTTCTCAAGATCTACCTTCTAGCTTGTTAGGCTTATCTTCGAAGGAACCAGCTCTGATACCAATTGAAGAACACACGCTTATATTGAGAGGGGGGCTGAATCAGCATAAGAACAATTATTAACTTTTTAAAAATTGAATAATCAAAACTTGATAGAGCAAATGAACCACAAGCAAAATGAACAGCAGTTTTGCGTGGAAAACCCTTTCGAAGAAAAACCATGGCAAAATATTTGCTTTTATTAATAAGTAGGCACCAACCTACAGAAGATGCCAATCTTCAATTACAAAAGTGAGCACCAACTTGGTACAGCACTAAAAATGATAGGCACCAACCTTCACACTAACAAGTATAATATATTTTTAATGAAAGACGAATAACAGCAAACCCCTTCTTTAAATCAGCTTCTTCAAAAACTGAACTTTATCTCTGCACTTATCTTCTTGTCTAATTCTGCCCCTTAAACCTTTCAAAAACTCTGCATTAGTTCCTTTCAAATATGCTTCTTTTCTCTTATGAATCTGCCATGGAAACTGCTTCACACAACTGATTTTTTTGTCTAACTTCTTACAAAAAAAACAAAACATGACTATTACATGCAGATCCGTACTATATCATTTTCCCTTTTTTGCTTCACAAAAAGTATAGCATTAATCTCCTTTTATAAAAACATAAG
The DNA here is from genome assembly GCA_007258455.2 of Sequoia sempervirens. Classification (NCBI taxonomy): domain Eukaryota; kingdom Viridiplantae; phylum Streptophyta; class Pinopsida; order Cupressales; family Cupressaceae; genus Sequoia; species Sequoia sempervirens. The sequence continues at coordinate 8,053 of VDFB02088416.1, forward strand.
GTACATTTTTAATCTAGCATGCATCAGTGGTTTTCTTTTTGCATGCTATCCTTCTGCTTTGAAGCTGCTAACTTTTGTCCAGAAGCAGATTTTCACACCGATACCATTCAGGTTTGGTATTTTTGGTTCACGAGGTCAGGCAATCCAACAGTTTGACTTGATTGCAAGAGCAACAGTGAGTCTCCACACAATAATCTTTCGCTTTGCATATCTACCAGTACACACTGTACCCTGATGTCCACAGACAGTTGCCCAATTCACACAGACCAACGATCGGCAGTGCCAGAGATGCTAGCTGCAAGATATCTGTCTTCAGTGGACATTCTATCTCAACTATGATGCATTGTTGTTGTCAACACCCTGGCTAACAACCCTAGCACACCAGCACACAAAAGCACCATGATCATCGTTATCCTCACATTGGCAGTCATGTTGCCTCCATGCTTATTTCCAACCCTCATAGCAACTCCCCATTGAGAGACTTCTTTTCATGGAAGTATTCTCCCATAAACAATCAAGCACTGGTATGCTTTGGCAGAAAGTCACAACAGAAAAAAATTGTTCTTGCTGCCAGTTTGTATATGTTGTTGCAGGGGCTCAGTGAAGATATCACTTGTCGAGATCACACCATACCAAGCATTATTTGTGCCTCAAACAAAGATTGTTACAACATTCAGTTTGAAGCCAATATCTAACAAGTTTGCAGTAAGAATGTTCATTTGAACAACATCATTTCCTTTATTCCCATTTGGAGGATGAACTCTTCTGAGGTGCTTCAAATCCTAATAAAGCTTGTCATATAATTTCTTTTCACAATTATATCTGATAGACATATTGCTAGGAATTGTTTTTTAAGTAAAGTACACCATTGCCATGTTTGTTGAAGTGGCCACTGAGCATGGCCTAGATCCAAACCCACTCTATCAATGAAGAGATCAAAATACCCTCAGAGTTAACAAGAGAAGAAATAAAACACTTATTTCGACGAGCTTGCAGAGAATGATAGAAAAAAGTTGTATTCCTATCACCCTCTTGAAGCCAATCAATCCAAGCCTTTTGTTTCCAAAAATCTCCTCACGAAGCTCCCACTCCTCCACCAATTTCAGAGCCTGGGATTTAGCATGCCCAAGAGCCTCCGAGAAACCCAAATCCCGAATCGGGGTCAGAGGGGCTTACCGCCTCTTGAATTTCGTGTTTCACATGGTTTATTCATGGTCATGGGCTATTGCCTACGCTTTTCTCATCTCCAATTTGTGGATGATACCTCTATGGGACCCGGCTCTCATTAGGGGAGGCTTCATTCTTCAGAAAGTATTGATTACCTACCTTGTCGCCATTTAGAGTCAATGAGCGATCTTTATATTCTTTAATACCTCGCTATCCAACGCCGATTGCCGCTATCTCCTGCGCTTCAAATTGTCTCTTCCTTTGTCTACTTGGTATTCCTCTTTGTCAAGCATCGTCACCTAAATTCCTCCTGCAGTTTATTACTTTGATAAGCTGAGGCGGAAGGTTACTCATTGGACTCATCGTTGGTTGTCTACTACTGCTAGAGTGACTCTTCTCAAGTTGGTTATCCAGGCCCTTCCCATCTACAGGTGGCTCCTATGTATTTCTTTAAGGAATTTGATGCTCTTTCTCGTCAATTTCTTTGGAGCGGTAATTTGTTGTCTTCAAAATGGAGCCTTGTTAAGTGGGAATCGGTGTGTAGACCAAAGCAGGAGGGTGGTCTTGGTTTATGCTCTGCTATTTTGAATGGGAAAGCTCTTGCTGCCAAGCTTTACTGGCACTGGTGTACCAATCAGCACCAGTTATGGGCTCGTATTCTCAACCATAAATATCTTCGGGGTGTTGCTTCTTTTGAGGTTCCTCGCTATCCTCTGGAAGGGAGTGGTTCTATGATTTGGCATACTTTGAAAGTGGGGGCGCAGTTGATTAAGTGTGCTCTTTTTTGGATCTGTCATTCGGGGTCACAGGCTCTTTTTTGGTCAGATTCTTGGGATGGTCACCCTCCTATTCTCTCTTCTCTTCCTCATCTCCAGTCCCTTTCTGATGTTTTTATTGCGGGTGGCTGGGATACTATGGAGCATTATAAGGTGGCGCAACATGGTGGTTTGGTTGTTAGTTTTCGCTGGAAGCATCCTTCTGAGTGGCCACCTAGAGGGTCTGAGGGGGATAGGCGTGAGCTTTCCCAACTTCTGGCTTCCCGTGCTTGTAATTCTTTGAGAGGACCTGATGTCTTGGCTTGGGATGGTTCTGACTTGTCTGGAAAGTTCTCTGTGGCTCTTTGGTTATAGGCTGTTGGTAGGCAGTTGTTTGGGACATTGTGGTTAGTGGCTCAAAACCGGTGTCTTACTTGGGATAATTTATGTAAGCGTGGTTTCCAAGGCCCCTCTATGTGTGTTTTGTGTCGTGGCTGTGAAGAGAGTGTCTCCCATATCTTCTTCCAATGTTCCTATGCCAGGGAGATTTGGCATTTTTGGTGGGGGGTGTGGAATACAGCCTGCTGGCATGCTTCCTCTTTGGTGGAGTTTGGGGAACGGTGGGGCAGGGCCCCTGTTTCTACTTCCTTTCTTCAGGCTGCTTGGGCTCTTGGGCCTTCCTTTATTATTTGGAACCTGTGGTTGGAGAGGAATAGGCGGATTTTCCACGATTCATTGTTGATGGCTCCTCACCTTTGGTGGAAAATTCTACACTCTTTAGGAGAAACTATTGCGGCTAAGTATGATATGACTATGCTGGTGGACCCTCGTGATGTTGGTTGCTATAATCGTCTTCATCTTCCTCATCCACAACGACAGCTCATGCGCAACAGATGCAGGCATCCTACCCTGAAGGTGAATAGGGAGGGAAGATGGACCCCTCCTCCTCTTGGAGTCCTAAAAATCAACTCGGATGGCTCTTCTCGTGGAAATCCTGGTCATGCTGGCATTGGGGGGTGGGCCGGGATAGCTCTGGAGATGTTCAGTTTATTTTCTCGGTATATAAGGGTCTTCATATGAATAATCTTATGGAGGCACAGGACATTTTATTGGCTGTGGAGCGGGGCAGTCAATTGGGATGGCGTAGGATCATATGTGAGTCTGACTCCCAGGTTGTGGTGAACTTACTGAAAAGGCAGTATTTGGATAATGTGAGCTGGCAGCTGGCTTTGATTGTGGAACAAATTCTCACTCTTTCTGCCTCTCTGGAGTATATTACTTTCAATCATATTCCTCGTGAATGGAATGGTGTTGCTGATTGCTTGGCTAAATGGGCTTCTGATCATATTCATGATTGGAATTTGGTGGATCGGGGTCAACTACCCCCGGATTTGTCTCATCAATTGGATCACTTGGTTGATATTGATAGGGCCATTTAATGCCCTTGCTTTGTAACGTTTCCTTGATTTAATAAATTTTTTACCCCTTGATGTTATAATATTTAATATTTATCCCTTGTTAGGGTTAAGAGATAATAAGTTAGAAAGGAACAAGAACTTTTGTGGTCTTGGGGAAGTGTCGTTCATGTTGTAAAGGTTAAGGTGGTCTAGTTTAAACCACCAACTAGTTTTACCAAGCTTAATTTAGATAGGGCTTCAAGGGGAAATCTAGGGTATGCATGTGCATGTGTTATACCATGCTCATAGGAGGGAGGTTGTATTTTGGGTGACTCTTTCCTTATGGGTCATCATACTAATAATGAAGCTGGTAGGAGGATATTATTGTTGGAATAGTGTTGGCTTCTTCACTTGGAGTTCAACAGTTAGTGATAAAAGATGATGCTCTTGTTGTGATTAATGGGCTTTGTGAAGGCTCTTGCTCTATCTAGAAACTCAAAAGATTTTTGGAAGAAGCCTAGGAAGTAGGAACAATATCAAACATTTGAGGACGATGTTTTTTCTCATTGTCGAAGGAAAGCAAATTCAACACCAAATTATTTGGCTAACTACAATGTGGATCAAGAACCTTCTTAGACTCTTTATAGTGCAAGTTCAAATTCATGGGAGGTGCTTGAATATTTTTTAATTGATTAAAATAGGGTACATATGGTAGATTGTATAGTGTTTTCTGTCAAATTTTGTTTCATTCATCAATTACAAAATTCAAACTGTAAAACATTATAGCATGATTCATCATACTAACATAGCGATACTTAAACATCCAAGTTTGTAATTGCTTGAGGGCAAGTAATTATGGGACGGTCAAACTCTCATTTTCCATTTTTAGAACTAAACAAATTAATATTGTTTTAAGTTAAGCCAAAACACTATGTTTTCAAAAAGGACAACGTAAATATTATTATAGGTCCTAAATAATATTTAAATAAGTGCTTTTAGGATTTGATTTAGAATATAACACAAAAGGAGCATTTAGATGTAATTTTAAATTATTTATAAATACTTGAGCGAAAAGTAAATAAAATAAAATAGAGGGTCCAATGTAAGCAGCTATAAAATAAAAGTTAATGCTCATTTCAAATCATCTAATTTTGTCATTTCATTATTTCTTCTATTATGGACAATGTAACATTCAAAGACGATAACTCTTAGTGTTAGAGATCTATCTAGAGGACAAAAACCCCTTTAGTTTTCTACACTTGATTTCGGGTTCAAATACCCTCATATCCTTTGTGGTAATTCTATTGAAGTATCGCCTTTTGACTTATTGATTGTAATTGTTTAATTCATTTTTTGCAAGTAAATTGTAAACCTTCAAATCAACATTTTGTGCAACTTGACATGTTCCTACTACAATGCCACAACAATGGTTTATTGAAGCTTTCAACTTTTGAATGATATTCCAACCCTTGGACTAACTAGTCTTTGAAGTTTTAGTCCATTGTTGACATCATTTTTAGCCCTCTAAAACATTGTGCCAATATATTGTCAATATTTTCAACCACCCTTCATGTTGTGGCTAGGGTTTATAGTGGATGTTTGTTGTTGTAAGTCAAATATAGTCCAAGTTTGTTATATTTACGAGTCTCAAAGTTTTCAACCTTTATGGAGAAGTTTTGAAGCATCTTACATTGTTCCAATAGCTGCTACCTCATTTAGAAATCATTGTTCACTCCTAACACCAAGTATACCGCAATTATTACTCAATTTTAAATTTATTACAATTTGATTCCAAATCATTTAAGCAACCATAAGCAGTTGCCATATGACCACCTAGAGCTGATCCATTTGTAAGTAGAATTCCATCATTTCATGTTGGTATTTGAGCTTATCATAAACTATTTTAATACCTAGACGTTGTTGGCTATAAACAACCACTTGTTGCTTTCATACCTTTTATTTCTATTATACCTTGTTAATCATTAAAGGTTTCTAATGTTGCAATATCATTTATAATTAATTGAGATTGCATACAAATGTTACATGTTTGTATCAGCTCACACCAGTTTAGATCTGTCGTATACTTCTTTAATTTGCACTTGAGGGTCTTTGAAATCATAAATCACATTTTGAAACATTTTCATTGTTTAGTGGTTGATGAGTTTGCAATGATCATATTCTACTAAACATAATTAATTTCATTATACAACAATTTTTTGTATTTGATTGTGTAAATTTTTTTGCATCAACGTTTTGGATCGCACTCCGTGATCCATCCTCAAGACGAAAGCAAAGAGCCGAAAGATTGATGGATCATGGAGTGTGATCCGATATGTTGATAAAAAAATTTACGCAATCAAATCCAGAAATTTGTTGTATAATCATTATGGATTGTGGAAACTTGATATCTTTGAATAATTAATTTCAATCAATTCTTAACAATCTACAATTGGGCATTGGTATTATTTGAGATTTAATCTATTTCCCAAGGTTCCCCAATTGGGAACATTACAAAGCACATTGTTACAAGGTGAAAAACCCATTTGCTAAAATAGCCACTAGATTGGCACTACAATTGAATCAATATAATAACTAGGCTCTGATAACATGCAAAGTTAAAGTGTCACCTTTGAACCAAGCCATTGCATATAAAAATAAGGCAACAAGAAGATTATAATGGTGTATGATGCATTCTCTCTTATGCAAATAAAGTAACATGTTATGGCATATAGAGCAGTGACTCTAATGCCTAACTAGGCTCTGATGCCATGCAAAGTTAAAATGTCACCTTTGAACCAAGCCATTGCATATAAAAACAAGGCAACAAGAAGATTAAAATGGTTGACGATACAATCTCTCTTATGCAAATAAAGTAACATGTTATGGCATACAGAGCAATGACTCTAATGCCATGGAAAGTTAAAATGTCACCTTTGAACCAAGCCATTGCACATTAAAAAAAGGCAAGAAGAAGATTATAATGGTGGACAATACATTCTCTCTTACACAAATAAAGTAACATGTTATGGCATATAGAGCAATGACCAAAATGTCATTCTCAATACTAGCTTGATCTGCTAGTTCCTTGACAGCAAACCACTCCTAACTAGTAGTTTCATTAATTTTTTAGTACTTTAGTTGAACTAGGTATGTGGTAACTTGTGTGTCAATCATATCCGTCTATTGCCTTGGTTATGAATCATAGTGTGACCCAAAAGGTTAATTAAAAAACCCTATAAAACTATTCAATCCAAATATTTGATTGCTGAACTGGTATGGATTTTAGAACCTAGCCTGCAAACAAGGTTGTTGTCTCTAATAAATTCCAATAAATTCATGATCAAGAAAATAAGGTGATTGAGCTCAACCACTTCCTCAAGCACATTGCCACAAGGACAAAACACCATTTGCCAAAATAATTACAAAAAAAATTAACTTCCTATGACAACTGAATCAATACAGTAAAAAAGCTTTGATGCCCTGCAAAGTTGAAATGTTGCCTTAAAGACCATTGCCAAAACGTCTTGAAGATTATAATGGTGTAATAATAAATTCCATCCTATGGAAATACGCTAAAAATTATATAGCATAGAAAACAATGACAAACAACATTCCGAATACTCCCTTGATGGTTACCACTAAATGCACTAATTTTGGAATGCATTCACCATTTGAAAATAGCTACCTCTTGGCCATTACTTGGAGATCGGTATATTTAGCTTGTTCACAAAGCATTTGGTACATTTTGCCAAGCGTGTAACACATTCACTTTAGCCTAACAATTAGTAATAAACTCCCAAGAAAATTGTAAATTAGAAAAACACAAATGCTAGCAATCATCCAAAAACACAGAATGCGTCCTATCCTAGAAGTTGATAAAGAAGACTACACAGGACATATTTTAACTTATAATTGTGACCAAATCAATAGTCACTTACATATCAGCAAAATAGAATAGAATCCAGAGGACATATAATAAAGCTTATGTAAGAAAATTTTAAATAAAACTAGCATCCCTTTTCCAAAAATATCTGCTATATACATTTATAAAAAGCATCATATGCAATTGACATGATGCAGTGCCAGACCCGTACAATGCTTTCATGTTTTTCTATTGCTAATAGACATACAGTATAATCAAATGAAAAATGTCAACCACAAAATAAGCAAGAGATTCAAAACTTCATGCATTAACAAATGTTGGGATAACATTGTAAAACATGATAAGAACATGTGAAATGTTTAAATTGATAATGAGTGGATAGACTATGCCCAGTATCAAAGTCAGGATAATACTGTATCCAACGGGTTTGAATCTGTTATAAGATAAACACTTACATGATTATCATATCACTTTCAAGGCCTGGTTCTGCTCTGAGAAAAATGATAAATGAAAGCAGCCAGCCAAGCTTTTAGAACATGTCAGAAGGGCAAAGACAATTACACAAAATGAAAAGTCTAACTCAATTTTGAATCCTGAATCAACTCTACTTTGCTTCTGTGTATCATGAAAAAGCTTTGTAATTTGATTCTTAAACTGTAAAGCCTAAACTTTGAACCATACAAATTACAAAATATCAAATGCCTGGTTGGAATACACAATAATGGATAAATTCCTCCACTAGTGTTATCCTTGGTAAGGCAGTGAAAAAAAAGTATATCTCGCTAGGAGCCGAAGTGGAGGAACCTAACATAAAATAGTGGATGTTTAGAGTGTCCAAAGATGCAAACGTAAAGCTACTTAGTAGGAAATATTGATTCCAAGTAAAATCATACTTGAAGACATCATGTAAGAAAAAATGTATCATTCATTGATTTTGTCAGTATGAGAAAATATCCCATTATTGCTTTTGATTCTTTGAATGTCCCATTAAACCAGTCAATAGTAAATGGAAATGAAAAAAATTTAACCATTCATTTATTATTGAGAGAACTTTCAACACTAGCATATTGGTTCTGAAGGTTGATTCTGGGGATTTTGTAGCATATTGAAATTTATGAAGCATTAATATCAAAAACTCAGACAGCATAAAGAGAGCAGGCTTTATTAATTTTGTATGCATTTCTTTTTTCCCCCTAACAATATATACCCAAAATGAGTACTTATCATAACATAGAAATTGGGAATCCTACAGTCCCTATACACAATCTATATTAAAAATAAAATAAAATAGACTGATTCTTGCTAATGGGGATAATGCTTCCATAAAATATGCAAGAAACCAGATAATCCATTTTCCCAATAGCACTCATGATGAATTTTTCAATACCCATTCTACCAAGGTTGGGACAGCAAATCCCGTCGCACAGCGTTTCTTTTCACTCCAGACGGGGCCAGCCATGTCTATATGTAGCCACTTCACATTGTCATCCACAAACTGGAAAGTAGTAATCATCAAATTAGCACATAAATTATGTTGTACCCAGTCATTCTTATACACTGCTCTTAAACTGGTAAAGTAGACAGCAACATTTGAAAAACAATTTGCAGCAAGAATACACAAATGTCAGAAAAAAAAATATATTACTTTGGAAATAAGAATTTCACCCTCAAAAGGAGTACATTGATCCTGATGATGTAATATGCTGATAGGGTAATAAAGAAGGTACATGTACTGTAAGATCTGGGTATGCCGTGCAACAAAAATGTCTTTCCTCTGTTGGTAATGATTGGCCTGCTAATCTGATTTGGAATGCCAAGGCTCTACCTAAATGTTGTAATTTTGCTTGGCTAGCTCCAAGGACTCGGATTTTAACTTCTGATAATTCTATGATAAGGAAGATTTTTGGGTCTTCCATACATCTGCTATGCTACAATGAAGAGGAGATGGTGAATCAAATGCTATTACATTGTGACTATGCCTGATCCATATGCTCAAAGGCTTAAAGCTTCTCCTAAAGCTGAAAATGCTCTGGGCTTTTTTGGGTATGCTTGATCTACAGCTCAGAAGCTGACCTAGAGGCTCGACTAATTTACAGGCCCTGGGGCAAATGGCTTGTGTGTGTGTATTATGGGGTTTGTGATTGGAAAGGAATAGGTGTATTTTTAAGGGGATGGCGCTCTCACTTATCAGATGCTGGAACCTAATAGAATCAGTCACAAAGGAGTATGAAGATGCTTCTATTCAGAAAGGACCAGGCAACCTTAATGCTTTTGAATACGTATATCAAAACAATATCTCTATTCCCATTCAAAGGTGAATAGAGAAACATAAGTGTAGAGAGGAACTGAGATGGCAAAGACTGAGCTAAGAGGTGAAGTTGAATTTTGATGGGGCATCCAAAGGAAACTCTGGTAGGGTTGGGGCTGGATATGTGTCAGGTGGTTCTATCTATCTGGGGAAGCAAATGAATAATTATGCGAAATGGATAGCATTACTTGCTGGGCTTAAAGCTTCATATGAGTCTAGTTTAAAAAAGTGGAAGTTGAGGGGGACTACCAAATAGTCATTATTGCAGTGATAAAAGGGCATTGTCCAAATTGGAAGTTGATGCGGTATTGGAGGAAGTTAAATGGTGAAGAATGAAATTTATCTCTTTCAAGATCTCTCATTGCTATAGAGTCCAAAATATCAAGTCAAATTATTTGGCTAATCAATGAACATTGCTTCAAAACTTCACTTTGGTAGAAAATAAGAACATAAACGATTAGATAAATATTGCCACCTTCATTGAGAAAGATTGACCAGCTTCAGAATTTAATGTGACTGTTAGTCATTATGATATGTTATGTAAGAAAGTGAGGTAGATTAAAGTGCTTGGTGGCTCATAGTATGTGGTGGATCATGGGAGAAGTATGGATAAGCGTTTGTTATTAATGTTGGGTGGTGTTATTCTAGTATTTGTTGTTTTAAGTGGCAGATTTCTGGTTAGTGTAGATGGCTCTTCGAGTCTGGTTTGGGTGTCAGTTGTAGGCTTCCTCTTGCAAGGCAATCATGCTATTTTCTTTAGGATAGTGTGTGGGGAATTGTCCAGGGACCCACTTAAGCAGGGACCAGTATTGGACCATTGTTTGAAGCAGATATTCAATTGTGATGATGTGGCTAATTTGCAGCTGGTAAAGGCCATTTTAGGGGAGGAAGTCTTGGCTGATACTGAATGCATTAGGTCACGTGTTATGGTTCTTGTTGAATTTAAGGAAAAACTTTCTAAGGCAGTAGTGAATGAAGAAATTAGGGCTTGTCTGATGGAGCTCTTGATTAAGGCTATCGATGAGCAAGTGTGCTGGAAGGAGATCTTTTCTCTATGGGCCAAGGTATGTGGTAGGTAGAAACCAATGTCATCACACAAGTATTCCGCTTCAAGTTTCCATAATGCAGCTGCAAGAAGAAGTGCATGAGTTGAGGGTAGATAATAAAATTTTGGAGCTCTATCAGGACTGAAGAATGATAATGTGTCATATGGTTTTAACCATTCATAATGGTACTCTGGAATTGTTTGGTGGCTTCACAATGCAGGAGAATGGTCTGCTGACAAGGGTTGCGCAGCAGCCAGAGATTATCAAAGGCATCAAAGTGCATTGAGTGGCAATGGCTTCTGGTGCTTTTCTACATTATTATAGAGGTGGTTCCTGTGTCTAGGAATGGGGTGTACCGTGTATGGTTGTGTTTTTGTGCATTGGAAAATGGATCCTCCCGATAGCTGCCATGCTAAAGATCTCTTTTACTTTATGACATTATGTCTATTCTGATGTTTTCTGTAGCCATAGTTCTTTAGTTTTCTGGGTCTCTTCTGTTAGCTGTTTTTCTGTTAGGGCTGGTTCTGCATGGTCTGCTATGTTTTTGAAGAGAGTTTTTTTATCCCGTCTTTGGGTGTTTTCCTGGAAATGTTTGGATAAGGCTGGTTATGTGTTATTTTCCTGCTATGCTTAACAGTAGCTATATTATAATGAAGTTTGTACAGTTTTAACTTTTATTCTATAGCTGGGCTCGGGGGCCATTTTTAGATCCCCGATAAAAAAATTATTACACTGATCCTGATGCAAGAAACCATACAGACCTTCACTCAATAACATTTGTGAGTATATCTCCATGTCAACATTTTAAAGAAATCTTGTATACCTGCTTGAGAAAAAGTGCTGCAGTGATAGAGCCACCTGCACGACCTCCAGTGTTCACCATATCTGCTATTCCTGATTTCATGCCTTCCCAGTAGCTTTCCTCCAATGGCATTCTCCAAAATTTTTCTCCTGCAGCCTCTGAAGCTTTGGATATTTCGTCTGCCATGTCATCATTGGGAGTGTATATTCCTGTATATACCAAGACTTTGATAAGATAATCCTATACTTAAGCTTATTGTTTACAATTTATTGTTTATAGTAATACACAAAGCATTATTTTATCCATACAGATATCTTCAAGGACAATGCTAAATATTGACATCCCCAAAGGAATTAGATTGATATCATGTGCCAATGATTTTTCTTCATTCAATGTTTTTTCCTACACATCTTAAAGTCCGTTTTCCTTATATATCTGATCATCGTGATTTCTAATTAATAAATTATAGACTATTGAAAATAATTACCGAGTGCAAGAAAAATTCCTGGATACTTTCACAGATCATTACAACATTTGCCATTGGATCAATTAATTCTTGTAAAAGGCAGGAAAATCTGGATATGGTGTTTGAATATGATGGACACAGAAAAACAGAGATAATTAAAAATATAATGAAGTCTATAACATTTACTATAAACATTGTACTTCCGAAAAGACTCAAAACCATATTGATATATATTATATAGGAGGATACTAACCAAGACATGAATCATTTGAAAACAACCATATATTAGTGACTGGATAGAACTGTAAGGTGAAAGCTTGTCGCTATTTAAGGTAGTGGATTGTGGCTATTTAAGGTAGTAACCATGAATACTGCTTAAGTAACTCTGACAAATAAAGGAGTTCCAAGATTGAGGAAAAGTTCTTGCAATCCATCAAGAAGCATTAAAAAAATAATGAAAGGCCTTTGCTGTACTAATTATGTCTTGTTATGGTATAAATTTAGAGTTTGCCTTTTGCTTGACAGAATCATTTTTTTGCACGCAATTTGCCACTGTTGCAATATTTCAGTCCTAAAGGAGTCTATGGAGTGAGGACAGCTAAAACAGATTTCTTCCATGTATCCTTGCTGTACAGCTGCTACAAAACAACTGAACAGATATATAAACCTGGAGGGTGATGAATATCAACTCTAAATCAACATATTTTAACAGTATTACTTAGGTAATAGTGAGCATGGCAACGTCAACTAACCATGTAAATAAATATGAGGATAAAATTTATACTGCAAACAAATTCAGGCCAAGATCTGACGTCTGTAAAACAAGTGTGCAACCAAACAGACTAGTTACAAAAGTAGCATTGTAGAAGGCTTCCATAATCAAAATGAAGAGTGAATTTCTTTGTTTTAATCCCATCCCTCTACCCTTCTCTTTGTATCTGCAAACACTATTTGCGGCAATATTCGTCAAACCAAATATCACAACTAAACTTCAGTCAAATTTTCCAGGTAGAGACACTTCTTGGCTACCTTTTAAGACAAAATGTAGCTATGGCAAATCTGAGCCAGAATGTTGCCTAGTTTTTGTGCATACTAAACTCAGTGATGTGGATGGAATCCATAGCATTCAGCCAACCATTCACAAACATAATCTTGTACAAAGTTTTCCATGAGATTGCATAGTAATAAATACACACTTCATGTTGAGATCAAACTCAAATTAAATAATCAGATCCTATGTATAATGCAAGTAATGATGTACACAGAATATTTCGATAGTAAAGATCCTTCAGAAAAAGAGTACAATGAAATTTTAGATTTTATTCTCTAATATTATGTAAGGAAATAATAAAGTACAATTTGTAGGAGAATGGCAGCTGCATTGCCACAGTATGATGAATCATCATTAAAACTGCCATTCAAATTAACAAATGGAATGTAATTTAGGAAACTGAAACAGTTTTGTTGCTTAATCGTGCATTGATAACATTCAAAGTTCTAGAAAAAATACCATCAAGTTTAATATTAGAAAATCAAAAATCAAAAATCAAATATCAATTAGCAAAATTTATGCGGATAAATGATAGATTAGACGTGAATCTTAGGTTTGTGAAACATACTATCTATCCAGAATAACCATGACATACAGTACTTGAAATTTAAGCTATGCATATGAAAGTTAGAGCTATGAATTTATTGCTTGTACAGTTGTAAAAGTTAAAAATGCATAATCAGAAGTAAGCAGCATGTATCCTATGAAGAAATCAATTGGTGGCACTCTCAACCCTAGGAATAGAAATTAAAGAAATGAAAGCAGGAAACAGCTAAAGGATAAAGAAGTTTGTAAATTATTGGCAAATCAAGAACAGGCCAATGGGCAAAAGTCGAGTAACATTCTACACAGAGAAAAGCTAATAACATACTCTGTTCTCAGAAATTTACTAAGTTACCGATTCGTTTTGGATTAGATGCAGTGCGAGAATCGATGCGAGTTGGCAAAAATAAATTTGGGTTTGGAGTACGGCTTGGACGGCAATACAAAAAACATATAAAAATCAGAAATATATACATATTTGCAGTAGTAATTAAGTTCAGAATACACCACCATATTAATAGTCTAATAACATAGCAAAAATACATCACCACTTTCATAGTCACTAAGTCAAATATTAAAATATTAGTGATTACTCGATTGTCATGATATAAAATTATAAATTAAAGTTCAAACATAAAATGTCAAACGTTTACAATCAGCCATTATTGATCATTGATCAATCTGAATCATATGGGTCATCATTATCAAACAAACTAGCATTATTAGATGCTACATTTTGCGTAGAACCACAAATAGCATTCGTGGCACTCGCACAAGCACTGCCACTAGCAATAGCAGTAGCACCGACACTACCACTCTCACGATCAGTAGCTGCTCCAGGCTCATACTCATCATCAATATCAAGTGCAGCTAAGTGACTTGTGGAAGCATCCAAGTCAAGCTGCTCTGGCTCAATATCCCACCTCCTTGTGTCTCCTTCTTTGTAGGAACTTTGCTTGTGTGTAAGGAGGCGCAAGTTTGAATGCACATACACCAAGTCCTCTGCCTTTTTTGAATGCAGCCTATTGCGTTTTATTGAGTGGATGAAGGAGTATGTGCTCCAATTCCTCTCTGAAGAAGATGAACTAGCAACCTATTAAGAGTCAAGACCAAATTAAATAGTTAAGAGTTACAAAATTTAACTAAACAAAATTATTAATTAATACAAAATTATAAATTAAAATTAAAATTACAAAATATAAAACTTACTTGGGATAAGATTTTTATTGCAATTGGTTGGATGTGCATGTATTCTTGCCCATGGAAGTACCACCAACTATGACCATCTACCCTGTACTTGTCTCGAAGAGCATCAAGATTTTGAGCAACACTACCGGAGCATGCAAAAGCCATGAACTCAGCCCTCACTCGATCACGTTGGTCACGATCAGTGAAGAGTCTCCGAATTGCTGCCTTGTAACCTTGAGCCACTTCAACATCCCTATATGGAGCAACTCTTGATGTAACAGAAAGAAGCTCAGGACTATAATATTTGGGACTCAATGCAAAAGCAAGAAGATGCAATGGAGTGGTCATTTTGTTCCATCTATCAACCATGATTTCCTGTAGCTCTTTGAAGAACTTTTCATCAGGATCTTCCTCTTTTGCATTGATGATGGTTTTCATCTTCTCAATCATTGAGTCGATACCATCATATACTTCTCCCAAACAAGGTCTATCCATGTCTGTGTAACGGATCATGCTCAGTATAGGCTCAGTGAAACTGACCAGGTACTCAACACGATCCCACCAACAATCATCTAGGATCCTTTGCCTGATCCTATTTGCCCTTTCACTGCTAGATTGCTTCCATATGGCCCAATTAGGGCTGATTACCATGGCACAAAGTGCCTCACGAACCTTTATAAGTCGTCTCAACACAATTGTGTTGGAGGCAAAACGGGTCTCTGCAACCTGTTTGGAAATCAAAATTAAAATTAAAATGTAATTTAAATTTACAAAATCAAAATTTAAAATTAAAAGAAAACTAAAAATTTAAGAATATTGAGAATTTCAATTAACTTACCTTCAACAATTCCAATTTTGAGAATTGTCTAAATATTCCTTGTGTCATATGGTGGTTGGTGACAAACATCTGGATGTCTTCGCCCTCAGCATACACCTGTTTGATCCACTCAATTTTGGATCCAATTTTTTGTAGCATTAGATTGAGGGAGTGGACAGCACAAGGTGTCCAAAAAATGTGTGGATACTTCTCCTCAATCAATAACCCAGCAGCCCTACAATTTTTGGCATTGTCGGTTATAACTTGCACAACATTTTGATGGCCCACTTCTTCAATGGCTTGGCAAAGGATGTTAGCAATAAATGGACCATCTTTCACCTGTCCCTCACAATCCACTGCTCTCAAAAACATTGCCCCTTTAGGGGACACGGCAATAACATTGATCAATGGGCGATTTTTTGCATCTTTCCATCCATCAGAAACGATGGTCACCCCTGTTTCAATCCATGAATCCCTTATGGGCTTCAAAGAGTCTGCTACATGTTTCACCTCTTTCTCCAATAAGGTGCAACGCACCTTCTCAAAACTTGGGCCCTTATACCCCTTTGAAGCCTCATTAATAGATTTCACCATTTTTTGCCAATATGGTGAACGAACAACGTTGAATGTCAATCCATTGGCATAGACACATCTTGCTATGTCTTGATCAGCAATCTCTCTTGCCTCATTCTGAAATGAAACTTCCAACGATCCCTTAGATCTTTTATTTGATGAGGGCACGGTTTGCTCTTGAGGGATGTTCATAAATGGATGGCTTTCTGTAGGTGGAATATAAGTAGGTGGTGTAGGGGGTTTCATGGATTGAGATCCTTTCTTCAAAGGATGGTTTTTTTTAAGACTAGTAGCTTTTTGATCTGCTTTTTCTTGCTCAGCAATATATTTCAACACTATGTCATCTGCAAGGCCTTTGCCATCACCTTCTGGAGGTCCCGGACAAGGTTTGATGCCAATATCACGGATACTACACAAGTGGGCTTTCACTCGATTGTATGAGCTCGTGTATTGAATTTTGCAATGACCACAAATCCAAACAAATACTCCACCACCTGGACATTGTTGAACCATTTCTACATATTTCCAAAGGGGAGAGGTTGCACTTATTTTGAAACGAGATTGGCTTGAATTAGAAGCAGATGCCATTGTAATACCTAAGGGCCAAGGCACAATAGATTGAAATAATTTTGGTATTGAAATTTGAAACTAAAAAACTTAAAAGAATGAGAACAATCAACAAAAGTAATACAATAAAAACAAAACAAAATAGTTCATTTGTTAAACTTAAAAAAAATGTAAGAAAAAAATCAAAAAATTTCAAAGAAAGCTACCTTTTTTGATCAAATCTTGCTCTACAGTCTTCTTGAATCTTGGCAAACACTTGCAAGTGCTTAGGAATAGCACAACAATCAACCTTGAACAACCAACGATCAGCCTTCAACTCTATTCGAGCTTGTGCAAGCAAGAGAGCAAGTTCAGCAATGGAGGCAAAAAAACTCGTTTTTCTTTCACAAATTGTTAAAATGAAATTGTTTTTACCTATTTAGTGTGTTTGGAGGTCGAAATTAGGGTTGCAATGAATATTAAAATGTTTAGAAGTCAACATCCGGTCAAAAAAATAATAAAAAATGATTAAAAAAACACATTTTTT
>VDFB02088417.1:0-10661 GCA_007258455.2 Sequoia sempervirens
TGGTTTCTAGATCTGAAACTGTAATTTTCCACTTGTAGACCTTCTCCAAGCTTGTCGAAGGCTTGATGACAACTTTAGGGATTTGAAAAAATTTCTCCAACTTTCCTTCTTGACAAATCTACAACCTAGCCATGCAAATCACACACAAGAAGAGGGGAAAATGTTGTGGGGTTAGTGAATAGGGTTTTTCCTTGGTCAAACCCCTTGTTGGTAATTAAACCTTGAAATGAAAGCAAATATGAATGCAAAATGATGAATGAACAAATAACAATGTTGCAACTTACCAAACCCTAGCAATAAGGAGCTGCAAATATGCTTGAAATGGTTGCAATGGATGTGGTTCTTGGATTTTTCTTGAATGATGTTGATCTTTCTTGAAACACTTGATAGAATCATAAACTCTACATCACAATTGTTAGCACAATAGCAAACATGAAAAATGCAATCCTTGACATGATGATTGGCACTTGAAGAATGCTCTAAAATGATTGATAATCTTCCCTTGAATGCTCTTGTGAATGCTCAAATTCTCTTGTGAACTCTTTTGAATGCTAGGTTACTTGATTGCTTGATAGGATAAAATGAGTGAATAAACCTTGTATTTATACTCAATTATGCAAGAATTCCCAAAATTACAAGACTATAAGTGAACATCAAATCTAGGAGAATAAAATCCTGACAGAAATTTGAATTTTGGTCACACGAGACTCATTTGCCCAAGGTGGTGAATGAGTCCCACCAGGAATAATGTATGGGACAAAAAATGTAAAGTGCTTAAAAATGTGTAAAAATTGGTTTGAGGCTAAAAGATCTAGGTGGGACCCATTCACCCAAGGTGGCGAATGAGTCCCAGACACTAAATCTGGGCCACACAAGCTAGGAACACTTGAATTATGATTGGTCAATGATTGGTGATAGGATTATCCTTGAAAATATGCAATAAATGAGGCTTGTGGATGCAAAATAGGGCCAATTAAAACATAAGAAATACCAATTATTAATTACAAGCCTAGAGAAGTGTGATAGTGTGTTACAAAACTCTACAACACTCCAAATAAGGAAAGATTAAGGTTAATTATGATTATTTAATTATGTTTATTATGCATAGTTAATTGATAAAACCCTAGAAAAGTGTGAAAGTATGTTACAACACTTCACAACACTTTTGCAAGGCACCATTAAAGTTCCATTAGTTCACAAGGGACAAAGACCTAATGTGAATGTGTTATCCACATTACAACATTAAATCAAGGTAGCATTAAGCCAAAACTACAAGGAGGGCCCGAACAAGTCAGAAAAAGTAGAAGGGTTACTTTTTCGGTGACTGCATTCCTTAGATGTTTAAATGGGGAAAAAGACTTGTATTTATAGGTAATTATTCGTTTCCCACAAAACTAATTATGAAGAGCTGAAAAATAAATTTAAATTTATAATATAAAAATATTGATAATAAAATATCTAAATTTGGGAAAAAGTAGGCTAGTCAAGGGCATGAGTGCCCTAGAATTGACCTATTTTGGGGCTTTTGATGTTGTTAAATGAATAAGTAATATTAATTCCTAATTATTTTTTTATTTTCTTAGAAACAACATCAAAATGGACAAATTATAACCACAATTAGGTCTAGCCACATAAAAGGAAGCTAAACCAAGTGTTAAATTATTAGGGAAAACAATTTATGATGATACACTGTCATTTTATATAGTTGTGCAATGGTACAATTTGAATATGTAGTTTTCTCTACCAATTTTCACTCGCAATCAAAGAGTAGCTTGAAATAAATACCCATATTTTCCCAATGATTTTTGTATTCTATTTTAAATTTCTATTAATATTTTTTATCATGGATCTACATACTAAAAATGAATTTACTAAATATTGAATTTTAACATTTTTTATTACCATTATTTCCTTTAGTGAAAAAGAAATGAACTCCCTCCTCATTTTACATCTGAAGAATGTAGGAAATCTATCACTCCTTTGTGTTCTATATATGTGAAAAGGTTTAATCAATAGAAAATTATAACCATCACTACTAAACAAAAACCTATTAGTTATACATTAAAAAAATTCTTTCACGAGTTAAAATATCTAAAAATTCAAATAAATCAAGGTTCTAAAAGAATGTGTATAATGTTACGTATACAATGAGTTTCTAGGCAAAGGGATATGTCAATTTGTACATGCTTTCAAGCAGTTATTTTTAGTACTAATTATTTTAGTATGTATCTATGTTTTTATAGATTAATGAAACTTTAGTTAATTTAATTAGATGGTATTGATATGTATGTGTTACTAGTTATATAATGATATTTAACGATTAAATAATATAATTTGCATATAATTGCTTGTCTTATTCATAAAATTTATTTCTATTTGATTATGTAACAAATAAAATAGAAAAAAAAAGTAGATTTTGGAATGAATTTTTTAAAAATGAAATTGACTATAGATTATTGTCATTGAATTGATAAGGAAATATATAGTAATTTATTTATAACTAAATTAAGTGTGAAGAAAATAATTTTTATAATAAATTTTGAAGTTTGTAACAATAGATTCTTATAGTGACACCATGAACCCCATGAGGAGCTATTTACCTAAGTAATTTTGAATTTTTATTTTATTTTTCATTTTTAAGAGGATTCCACTACTTATTAATTTCAAATACCTACAAAACTGAAATATAAGTATTTAGTAAAATAATTCTAATTCTACTTTCTAATATTAAAAAAACTAAAATAAATAATTTTCATTTTTTATGAATAATCTAACATTGTTGAAATGAAATTATTTTAGATTTTATGACCCATAAATTGAATATATATGTATGAACATATGCATACATTTAGAATTCACCTTGTCTAAATTTAGCACCAATAAGCTACATACATCACTCATTCCACTTACAATATCAACCTTGGATTCAATCAATATGTTGTATTGAAACTTCTCTAATGGTTAGATTATAATGGAAACAACTAAAAGGTAACTGATAAAGAAGGATAACTACAAGAGACATGCTGAGCCGATACAACCAGAATCTGCAAGCTGGATTGAAAACAAACGCTTAGCGATTCAGAAATACGCTATTGAGTAAAAATTTGATGCAGTGAAAGACTTTCAAATAAATACTAGAATGAGTACATCATGAAGATGAAGCTAAAGCAGAGAAAAACAAAGAAAAAACTTGAAAACTACTTTGAGTTGGAATGACAACCACTTTAGTGCGGTGGTGATGACAGAGACCAAAATACCTCACCCAGATCCCATGATTACTCAAAAACTTGAACAAACCCTATTCTACTTCCGTCCGCACCTTTGAAACACTGATAATCAAATATCTGTCTTGTATCTCGGCCTTTTCCACGTCGTCTTTATAATAGATCGAAGGAGTCAGAGCGTATTGGACGGCTTCCATTACTTCTAACGGTACACATTCCTGTCTGGTTGTCCTCAGTGACGAAAACGGAAGAAAAATTGTATCAATAATTTATGTAAAAATAGAAACTAAAAAATCATGAAAATATACAGACCAAATAGGTAATTAATAGTGTATGTACCGTTTCCAGGCCATTCGAAAATATATGAAATTGGCTAGCTAACAAATAGGCCTATCATAAGCAGCAGCGGTTTATGGAAAGAAAACCTGCTAAGGGCTTCGGGTGCCACGTAAGCGTTGAATGAGCGCAGACTGCACATCCAATAGAAGGAAATAGAGCGAAAAAAATAGAGTAGTAACGTTTTGCAAAAGACGATCATGGCCGATAAAGAAGACGTCCAAATGGGAACCTTTTTTTTCCTTTCTCACACACCAGCAAGCTGTCATGGTGAAATGAGAGAACTTGCTGGTGTGAAAAAGGAAAGTGAGGCATCCCACATCCGCTATTTTCGGCAATGCGAAGCTTTGCGAAAAAACTAAGAAGCTCACCGGCACGACCACCGTAACATTGTAGTTGGCGTTTTAAGGAGTATTGCAGAGGATAGGTGCGCTTTAACAACGGAATTCATTCCGCTTAGTTTCGTCATTGCCGATAATTAGTGAAAGAGGTCAGAGATATTAAGAAATGGCTCAAAAAAATCGTGGAGATGGTCCCCCGTACACCCACGTTTTCTTGAGCGCATGACAGAGCCATCAACAAGTTTTGTACGAGCAACTTCTTCCATCCTAGTAAAAAATTATTAATGTACATATGTATTTCTGTAGTCATTTTGTAAGGTGCTGTATTTATGTAGTTATATTTTCAAGGCGTTCAAAATAAAAGATGACATAGTTGTAATAAAAGATCACTTGTACATATTATGATAATATATACTAGCACTTGCACCTCAATAAGGTGCAATACTTGCCGATAGGCTGATCCCACATTATTTATGGCCGTGAAAAGTAGTGGGCGGAGTGAAGAAATCAATGATCTATCTCACCTATCCCTCTCTACCTCTGTGTCCCATTTTGGCCTATATATACATATTTGTATGCTCATTTTCCATCTCTGTTTAATATGCCTTCGTCGCGTAGTCATATCCGCCTGTCACTCATCGATGCTCGCCTGTTGTCTTAATAATATGTATGGCCCCATCTCTGCTTCTCTCCTCTCTTCATGTTCATCTCACCGCATATGTCATTTTACCCTCTGGTTATGTATCTTCTGTCCTGTCTGCCTCTCGGCTTCCATCATCGCGTTAATATGTAAATATGTTTGACCAATAATGGTATAAACGGCCTTGATCATAAATATGTATGTATATATAAGCGTCATGTCATCTGTCGGCATCATATATGTATGGCTTAATGCTGTCATTTTATATGCGGTTCGGCTGGGTCGTTAATAAACCCAATACGTCCTTCCCTCCTCTCCTGCCTCCCCCCTTCTCCTTCCATTTCATCCCCTCCATCCACTATTTCCTCTCCTTCCTCCATTCCTCCTCTCCTTCCCCTCCATCCCCCTCCACTCTCCTTTTCTTCTCTTTCTTTCTCCACTTCTTTCTGTCCACCTCTCCTCCTAATCTCTGTCTCATACATCCTCTGTCCTTGTCCTCATGACTCATTTCCATTTCCTTCCCTCCTTCCCTCTTCTTCCCTCCTTCCATTTCCATTCCATTCCATTCCATTCCATTTCCATTCCATTCATCCATTATTTATTCCATTCAAAATCATTTTTATTTTATTTACTATATAAATTATTTTATTTTATTTTATTTATTATATAAATTATTATTTATTTTATTTATTATATAAATTATTTTATTTATTTTTATTTGTTTTTATTTATTTTACTTATTTATTTTTATAGTATATATAAGTTATTTTCTAGTTAATAGTTATTTTATGTATTATATAATTTTTTTAATTAATTTTTTTAAAATTTATTTTATTTATTTTATTTAAAGAATCACTTTTATTTTATTTATTATATAAAATATTTTATTTATTTTTATTTATTTATTTTATTTGTTTTTTATAGTATATATAAGTTATTTTGCAGTCAAATAGTTATTTTATTTATTATATAAATTTTATTTTTATTAAAAATTTATTATATTTACATATGTCTAACTTATATATATTTACATATGTCTAACTTGTATATACTAAACATTTCTTATATATATGTCTAAAATTTTT
The DNA here is from genome assembly GCA_007258455.2 of Sequoia sempervirens. NCBI lineage: Eukaryota > Viridiplantae > Streptophyta > Pinopsida > Cupressales > Cupressaceae > Sequoia > Sequoia sempervirens. The sequence goes on from VDFB02088417.1 coordinate 5,627, forward strand.
ATTTTTATAAATTTATTATTTCATTTGTGTGGGAAATTTTTTAAAAAAATCATATATTATTTATTATTACAGTTAAAAACATATTGCTAAATTTATCAGTTAAAGTTTTGAAAAAAATTATTTTAGAATAATTAAAAAAATCTAATTGCATATACTTTTATAACAAATATATATATAACTAAAATTAAATAGCATATTCCCTACAACTTTAGCTTTCAAAACAAATAAAGAATTATCCACGTGTTGCACTACAATAAAGATAGTTGAGATAAATGAGCTCTACATGACGCTGTAGATAGCTTTGTAAAAGCTGCAGGAGTATGATTTTTTAGGTTTTTATTTTTGTTTAAATGTATATTATAGGGTTTTCGGCTAGTTAATTTAATTGTTGGCTTCTTTTGAATTAATTCCCTGCTAAGTATCAAATAATAGGAGTGTATTGAAATATGATTCTGCATGTAGATAGGAGCTATGCAGGCTGTATCACGGGAGGCTTATTACACCGCAGTTGAAGGTCTTATTTAGTTTTCTGGTTATTCTTTTTTTGGAATTAGCTCGGTTTGCAGAAGCCTATTTTCTTTTTTATGTTTATTTTAAGTTAGTGGTTTTACTATTTATGTAGGGTTTGGCAGCCAAAAAGTTATGAAGATGAAAATGGCATAGACGTATTGGTTAGAAAGAAAATGGTAGAATGTATTTTTTCGAACAAAAAATGAGGGCATGGAAATATTCTCATGCATTGTGTGGGACAATTTTCATTCTTATGATCCATATGAAATTCGATAGGGAATTTTACAGACACTGGAGTTTTAGCATTTATAATTTGAATTTTTATTCCACTAAACTTCAATTAGACTCATGCGCTCAATTCCTTGGTTTCAGCCAATTCTACACCCAACCCATATACCTATTTCAGTCATGTTTCTTGCACTGCTTTCATTGAAGCTTACCTAAAGTGACCCCACAAGTTTCATACTGTATTCAAAATTTTCCCCTTTCATTGCATTTGGAAATCTTCAAAAAGCCTTTGTATGTGCTCAGTCCATCCATTTTTTGCCATTTCTATACCCAACCCACATACTTAATCATCCCACATTTCATTTGGGCGCTCTCAGATTTTTTAGCTGCTGCACAATCTACAAGCACTGGTATGCCATTGCGACTGAACCTTCCTTTGGAGCACGCCTCAAAGATCATAAAAGGCCCTGGTTTTTCCTCTACGACCAAAACAACATATTCTTGAAGAATAACCAGGCCTTTGGCTTTGACCCAAAAGCCCATAAATGGATTCGCTTGCCTGTATTTTCATTTCTAGAGTCATGTGTGGGGGATTCCTTGGCAGGTTCAAAAGGGTTTTGGCACGGGTCTATTGGAGCTTATGGCTTTGGAGAATGTGACAGTGTTGTGTGTGCGAAGAGAGGATGTGGGTCACCCACAAACAAGCCATTTCATACTTGACTCGTTTCATCCTTCCTCGGTTCAAGAGTTGACGAGATGGACAGGCCAGATAGCGTTGGTGGAGAGAATTATCAGCTGAAGAAATTTCGTGGGGTTCTTGCTGGTGTCAGACTGTTGGAAATGCCGGTGGGGTTCCCCCACATATAATAGCCTATCGGCTAAATATATGAAATTAAAACATTATTTAATATATTAAAGGTGTATATTTTACAAAAATTATCCTATGTGTGAAGGAACATTTGTTAATAAGTTAGGTTTCACTTTTAAATGGTTATTGATAATTTTTAAATGGTTATTTTGATAATTCTTATGGTATCATAAATAAGTATACAATTTTGCAAGCTAGCCTTTCATACATTTATTCCATATTACTCTAACTTTTATTTAACATCTCTCATTTAATTAAGTTACTTGCACACACATTAATAGGGGTAAAGCTTTCAGATTGAATCTAAAAACAAATCAAATTAAAAATTCATAGAAAATTAAAACATTATTTCATATATTAAAGGTGTATATTTTACAAAATTTATCCTATGTGCGAAGGAATATTTGTTAATAAGTTAGGTTTCACTTTTAAATGGTTATTTGATAATTCTTATGGTATCATAAATAAGTATACAATTTTGCAAGCTGGCCTTTCATACATTTATTCCATATTACTCTAACTTTTATTTAACACCTCCCATTTAATTAAGTTACTTGCACACACATTAATAGGGGTAAAGCTTTAAGATAGAATCTAAAAACAAATCAAATTAAAAATTCAAAGAAAATTAATAAGGATTTTTTACACACATATCAAATTCAAAGCTAACCAATAAAAATTAATGCATCCAAAATTTAAACAATAGTTTGAAATTTTTACTCACATTTGAAATTCAAACTCAAACTCAAATACAACAATTAAATGCATCCAAAACTTAAAAAAATTAAATTTTGAGAGAAAATTTTGAAAAATCCATTTCATAGGTAGAACACATTTTTTTTACTTTGGGAATTTTCAAAACAACTTTTACTAATTTTGTAATCATTGACCATAGGTGCATTTATCAACTCATATATAAAATTTTATATTTTTCTCAAGTTTTTTTTTTAAAATAACTAGAAACTATATTGATTAACAATTATTAAATTTACATTTGATATATTTATACTCGATATATTTATATTGTCATATTTTTATATTTTTACATGCATATGGAGTTCTACATAAATGCATTTGTACATTTATATATACATATATAGTTGTTTATAAACATATACAATTACTTATAAGTATGTGATTTGTATTATGAATATATATGTTGTTTATGAGAGATCTTTGCATATCTTGTATTTATGCTTGTGCAAGTCTATATATCTATCACTTATAAGAATGATTCAAAAAACTATTAAAGATTTTTGTATGTAAAATTTGCATCTTTGAAGTGAATTGCATTTGTGTATGCAACATTTACATGATAGAGACCACTAGTAGTTGAAGATATTCTATTTTTTCATGACTTTATTTTGAAGAAAGAAGCATACGACTTTTTAATTGAGGGTTTCCATATATTTTCTACATTCCTTTCTATTTGATTAGTTGAAAAATGGATGATTTATGGTTTAAGACATAGAACATCACTTTTCTCCAACTAGCATTCAAGGATGCCCTAGAGATCTCAACCCAATGAAGAATGAAGGAGGAGATCTGACAATAGGGTATCTTAGGATATGTTTAGAGATCAATTAAGGATTAATGACGGGTTCACCACCAAGTAAGAACTTGTAAACCTAATGAAATGCAAAAATTCAATATGATGCAAACTTGATTTAAATGACCTAGAAATGCAACATGAACAAAACAAAAAGCTATAGAATAGAATGTGTGCACCTAGAAACTTGATGATGACAAGAAATAGCTATGAAATTTTGAAAAACCTGAATTTTTGACCTACTAGGACTCATTCGCCATTCTGGGAGAGTCAACCCTTGTTTTGGATTTCTGCACGGGAGCAAGTTTCGAGAAAATGTGTATCCAAATCTACAAAGATCTCTAAAAAACACCTATAGTGAGACTTGAATGAGTTTAGTTTGGCTTTTTTGGAAAGTCAAAGTTCTGATATGCACCTCTTAGTCTTCTCTTTCTACTTCTCTAGGTTCCTGGATCTAAAAGTATGATTTTGAGGTGGTAGATGAACCTTTAACTATGAATATTTTTACCTTGCAAATGGGGAGACAACTCCAACAAGGTTGCAACCTAATGTTCAATGATCTTCAAGTCTTCAAAGAACCTAGATCTGCAATTACACAAAGAGTAGTGATTTTTTAGTGGTTAATATTCGCCAATTGGCTAATAGTTGAAATTTCAGAATAAAAAAATGGCTAATAGTTCAAGCTATAATGTGACTTGAATTGCCACTTTTTTACAAATTTTATTATAATCTTATTTAAATCACCAAAGAATTTATTTTGTTAAAAAAATATCTCAAAAATTTACCACAATATTCGATACATAATTAGATTAGATTTGCCTAAATTTTATTAATTAAACTTGAAATCTATATTAATTCACCAATAGTATATCATAATTATTAGTTGCTTTAGGATCATATTTCTAATATTTAGTTTCCACCATTGATTTATAACATAATATAATGGACCTTGTTGTATTTCACAAGGTAAAATGTACCAATGATCTTTAATGCTCATGAGACCCACAATTTCAAGTCTCATGAGCATTAAGGATTGTGGGTACATTTTACCTTGTAAAGTACAACAAGGGTAGTTAGATCAATTATCTAAAAGAAATTTTGAGCCCCATGAGAATTATAGATCGTGGGTACATTTTACCTTGTAGAATAAAATGATGGCCATTATATTATATTTTAAAATAATGACCAGTGGTAAGTAAATATTATAGTCTACCCCTTAAACCCATCAATATTTTCCACCCTCAAGCCCCTAATTTTCCATGAGAACTATTTTTAGATTGGATGGATTCACCACCATAATTAATGCATTTTCCTATTATTTTTCAAGATTCACCGAAATTTTCTACATAATTTTAGTGATGTAAAAAAATCTCCAATAAAATTTATTGTTTTTTCAAAAATAAGGGAAAGATTAGCCAATAGAAATTAATATTTTGTCCCAAAAAAATGAAAGATTTGCAAGGATTTTAATCTATTTTTTAGGGGGGTTTCTTAAAATTATCACTGACAAAGAGAGAGAGAGCAAAAGAATTGATTGTTATGGAATATGGGTTTGCCTTCGACAAACCACTTTTAGGTAATTAAACCACATGATGAAATAAGATAATGAAGCATGAACATGAAGTAATGCAATTAGAACCTTTCTGTGATGATGGATCTTGAATTGCTACAATAATTGATGAATAATTTTTCCCTTGAATGCCTTAGAATTGATCTTGAAAGCTATCTTGATGATCTTGTGAAAACTTGGAATACTTAACTCTTTCTTTCTTGACTTGATAACATGAATGTATAATGAAATAATGATTTGAGAGCTCATTTATATAGGAAATCCACTCAAATGATCGTTAATTTGATCCCCAAGGCCGACATAGGAGAAA
>VDFB02088418.1:0-21138 GCA_007258455.2 Sequoia sempervirens
TGCCTTGTCTGATTTTTTGGTTTTTGTTACATCCCAAATTGTGACGTTACAATTTACCATTACTAGACAGAGTAAATGTGAATTCTGGAGGTGAATTAATGATGCTTGTACCTTGTTTTCAATATAAATGTTGTTTCATTTGATATTATTCTTGGTGAAATACGGCATAAAGGAGAATAGAAGGTTATTGATTTGTGAATAATCTAACTTTTGAAATGTTTCATGTATTCTACTTTGTTTTGAGCATATGACTCCCGTTGTCGTGGCATGGTGTGCAGGTAAAAGGACCAATCCTCCAAGCAGAGGAGAGATATCACTTGGGGAGGAACTTGGTCGGGTAAACAGTAACGAATACCGTTTGGGCATACACACACATACTATAGACTGAGTAAGCTAAGTCATTTGTTGAGTTAAGGGTAAGTCATCCGTAGGCTTGTTTATTGTCATTAGGAGTCGTATCTACTTCTGAATGTGTAAATAAGTGATGCTTGCCAGTATAATCTTATGTGGAGTAATGTTTCTAGTTAGAGGTGGGCATGTGTATATGCATATATACATATAAATACGGTATGTACAAGTGTCCATAAGTATATTCATGTCGATACAACGTATGAGAGCAGATGGATATGCCATACGTGTGCGTCGATATAAGTGTATTTATGAATACTTATACATAAAGGAGATATACAAGTATATATACATGTATACGTACCCACAACTAACCTGTTGTATGAATATATTATGACAATATTACCTCAAAATTTACATATACACATATATATACATATACATGAGTACGTATAGTGAAAGTATGCTGACTGGTTCGCAGTATACGTACGTATAATTTAAAATGTATATCTATATACATGTATAGATGTAAAGGTAAATATATTTGTATATTTAATATTATATTAAGTATGTATATAATATAGTCTTTACAAAATATAAATATGTATACGAGATTATTTAAATTATTAATTTAAATAATTATACATAAATATATAATGTAAATTAAAACTATATTATATAAATATTTTAATATAATAAAATATATATATAGATATATTTTATAAAATAGATTTGAAAATCAAATGAAATTTAAATCAACTTTTTATTAAATATTCATTAGAGAAATGAAACTAAATCACGAATTTGGAAAAATGACATTTTTCTCTAAAAATGAATATTTCTTTGAAATCGAATTATTTTGACTTCTATATTGAATCAAATATCTTTGTCAAATGCGTCAAGATTCAAATATTTCCTGTTGAACTATATCGAAGTTGTAAAGAGTAAAATAAATACGAAATGTGAGTTCATGCCGTTAAAAATGGCGGAAGAAGTAAAAACGCGCAGGAAGAATCGCGCGACCAGGGCCAAGCAGTTGAAAACGGCCGAGTAAATTCGTGCATAGCTAAAATGGAGATGTGGACGCCATTCAACCTAGGAAATAGTCTTGTATTAATTCGTCACTTATCCCTACCTGTGGAATCGCGCCAATATAAGAAGGTGTCACGATTTTGTGAACTGGACATGTGTGAAATGAAAATACCTCATTGCTGTCAGTTAATGGAGGTCGAAATCTTCTCCATAGAGCGACACATTTCTCCTTTGAAGTGTTCCAAGCTCTGTTGGCAGCACAAATGCCATGAAAAGGGGAAACGGTTAAGTTTTCCAACACTATATAAAGCCTCTGAATGCTCACTCATAACACATGAGAAAATAGAAATCAGAAGTTCGTTTCTGTTCTTTCAAGAGTGAGAGTTGTTTCAGTTGAGAAGGCAATTATTAATTTGAGAGCACAGTTTGAGTATTCACCATTTGTTAAGGAAGTCGTTAGTCTGCTAGGGGAGTATTTTGTAGTGTTGAAAGAAGCATTCTTAGTGTCTGAGAACAACAGCTTGAAACTGTCAATAGCTGAGCTAGGAATTCACTAACACAGTCAGCTAGAAGCCCTCTTGGTGGTAGACTGGAGAAGAAGCATTCTTTTATTTCAACCACTGAGGGAAGCTCGTATCAGGCATGTTAATTCTTGTCTTAATTATGCTTATTGCTGTTTCTGTGTTCAAAACTTAGTCTGTTTCATGTCTTTTGATTATAATGAATAGAGAGGGAAGATTGGTGTTCTTAGAAATAAATATCTAAAGGACAAATGTTTATCAGCAAAAGATAATTTGTGAAATAGGATGATTTTTGCACGTTCTCTTCTATTAGTTTTGCATTCATTAGTGTATGGATTACACTAGGCATCGAAAAGAAAATTGCATAAATTGTATTGACTCCATATATGGAGTTTATGCTTGTAAATAGCTAGTAAATACTAGGAATGAATCGAGAGCATTTAATAAGCTACAGGTTACAACTAGATACTAGTTAACTTAGTCAAGTTGATGAATCTCCTAGCATGAGAGTATCCTGTATGAGGGAGTTGGTTGTAGGTTCTGATTAAAATGATCTCCATTCTAGTAGTTAGATTGTTGTAGGAAGTCTAGGGTACGAACTACCCTGATAGACCAACCTACGCGTAGTGTAAGAAATCCTTAATGCAAATCGGCCTTGAGTAGCGCATATGATAAATGACCTTCATTCGAAGTATTGAATGATAATACTTTGGCCAAAGTAGTGAAATGTACAACATTCACTTAGGTGTGAAATAGTTGAGACTACACTGTCAGTTCATTGTGATCCTGAAGTACATACTAGTTCAAGAGATGCCGTATGCACAGGACCTAGTTATGTAGGAACACAACACTATGCTCAGTTGGTAATCGTTAAAGGATACCCTACCAATCTCTTCTTTGAAGGGAGGGCCATCTATCTAACGATAGGTGTGCGGGGGACCGCATTATAAGTCCGTGGTTGGCGGAAAAGCGCCCGAGTGATGTTTCTCCTCCTCAGCAAGCGGCCGATGTACCAAGATTTGAAAGGACAAACTCCTGGACCTTCTTACTACTATTTGTTCTAAAGCTCATTGGAGCTATGTTAGTTAAGGTACGTATTCTTGTTTCATGTACTTGTGAAGTTATTACATTGAAATGGAATCCTTGTCGTATATTAATATAGCAACATGTTCATGTATTATCAATAAAGAAAAGGAAAAATTTTATTGCAATGTCATGATAACATGTTTACATTCTTGAAGGATGCAAATTATGAAAATTTTAATTTTACCAAAGGGTCGGGCTGTTACAGTTTTTGTAGAATTTACTAGGAAATGCATAAAATTGCAAAACAAATGCAAATAGAGAACTGCTGAGAGCAAATATATCAAATGATCAACTTTGATTAATTTATTGCTTTGAATTTACCCTTTGAGATTTTCTCCAATGAAGCACAATGAGACTTCTGAAATAAAGCCTCCAGTAAGTGTTGCCTTCAGATGATCTCTCACACCCTTAGGAATCTGAAACAATGAACAAGCTACGCTCTCCAATGCCAAAGAATACATAAAACCCTGGTTTTCTTCTTCTCCTCAAGAAAACTTCAAAAGCTTAGTTTCAAATGAGTGAATAATCATTAATTTGCTTTTGTTGAGTGCTTATATACTCCTCATGGAAAAGATCAATTTTCTATATGCTTTTTAATCATTTAATATATCTTTAAATGCACTTGCTTTTGTTTTTAATATCATTCATAAAGTGGACGCCCAAGAGAGGTACTTTATAATTGACTTATATCATTAAATAGCCCTCACTAATATAAAGTCAAAATATAACATTATACTATTTACCCCTTTTAATAAATTAATTATTATTAAAACTTGACTTTAATAATAATTAAAAATAACATAACTTTCTCAAAAACCATTATTTCCTGATTCCGTTAGAGCCAAGGGGTCCACCACTGCATCCACTACGCATCCATGTGCCTTTCCAAAAATAGTAACACTGGACTTTGACAATCGGGTGACTTACTATAAATAGTAAGTGTGCACAAACATAGGCCAAACCAACTCCCAAAGGCAAATCCTGAATAACACCAAACTCCGGAGAAGAAAAACGATGCCAAGTGCCACTAGAGAACTTGATGTCTGCCACATAGGACCCTCAAACCCACCTTATTAGCCTATGAGGGTCAAATGATAGGCTAATCAACAAAACTTTGATGCTCACGAAAAAGGGGACATTACAATTGCACAAAATATACTTCATAAATAATAAGTAGATGTTGACAGATGACAAAATGTCAATTACAATATAGTTTGTAACTTTGTACAAAGTCAACCTCTAAACTAAGTACAAAGTTAGAAAAATCAAATGTAGCCAATGACAACTATGTTAGAGGGCAGTAGGTCTTGATGATGAAGCTCCTAGTCTAGAGCTTCTCCTAATTTGTTCAACCAAGTTACTATCCACATGAGCCTCTAGTATTTCAAAATCCTCAGGCTCAAGAAACTCCTCATCAGCAGCAATCCAATTAGACTCTGGATCAATCTCATCAAGGTCAATTGGCTCGTCATCCTCAAGAATACTTGTTTTTGTCCATGTAGAAATTAGTCTTGGCCTTTCAACTAACTGCAAGCATATTGAAAGTCTAACCTTGAGTTTTCTGTAGCTTCGAGTGGAGGTTGTGGTGAACAACCACCAAGTCGTTTATTTGTTGTTGTGTTAGTCGGTTGCGTTTCTTGGAGTGTATGTGTTCAAAAACACTCCAAGTACGCGCACAAGCGGATGAACTGCATGGCTGGCTCAAAATGCGTCTCGCTATCCATCTAAGGTGTTTGGTTTCATGACCAAAATAATCCCACCATTGTGCTGCAAAAACACATTACATGGAGATATCATGTAAGAATATCTTAAAATAATTTTAACACTTAATGATCATGTCCACAAAATAGAGACTTTCACAAGTTTATAGAGTCTACTTGGTAGCAAGGTTTTCCTGCCTTTGATGGCAACCTTAGATGAGAGAAAGCCCCTTGCTTGGTTGTACATTGCTAACTCTCCCATAGCTTCCTGTAATTGTTTTGAGGTAGCAAACATTTTTTCCATGCATATGAACAAGCCCTGTGAAACCTCACCATCATCATGTTTAAATGAAGACTCATAAAACAAATTTGGATTAAGATAGTATCCTGCACCATGGAGAGGAGAATGCATTTGTCGGTCCCATCTTGTATCAATTATGTCCCATAATGGCATATTCTTGTCCCTGTCATTTTGCATCCTACCCCTCATCACCTCCTTGGCCCTATCCATGGCCCCATACAAATATCCCATGGGGGATTTATCCCCATCCACTAGTCTCAAGACTTTACTAGAGGCTCTAAAAATTCTACAACTTGTTCAGTTGCATCCCAAAAACTAGAAGAGTACATGTACTCTGCCACTGCTATGCCATCTACTAGATTTGCGAAGTTAGACTCCATCCACTCATTTGTGTTAATGAATGATAGCTCGGTCAGATATGAAGGACGATTGCTGCAAGCATCATCGTCATTCATACTTGATTCGAGTTTATCTTTATTTTGAAATATTTCTGGAAATCATATTAAACGAATTTATGAGTATTCATATAAAATCCAAATTATATATGATGTTATATTCTGTAATCGGAATTTATCTTCTCATCCGCCATCTAGTATATATGAGTTATACTAAACGAATCATTAACTGTGTGTTTATCTTAACCCGCGCTCTAAAGAACACGTCCCATGAGTGGACGTGTCTCTTAGAGGCAGGGTTTCCTCACATATTTATGGCGGATCCTTCCTTGATATGCAGATATAGAAATCGGATAATGTTCTGCATTCAGCACATTGAGTATTAATAAATCTGGAAGTCGAAAACTCTGTCTTAGGATTTTTGGTAGAATTCTGGAAACTGAGAATACATATAGAACCCTTAGTCTCTCATTCTTGTCAGAAGATTTGTTTACAATTACATGGTATCAGAGCCACGTTGTGCGAATCCTAAACAAATCTAATATCAGTTTGCTCTAGAAATTCGTATTTTCTAAAAATCGAATTTACTCACATTCTTCATAATGTCAAGTGTGATCAGATTTGAAGATCGCCTTGTAGGAGCAGACAATTTCACATCATGGAAATTTAGAATCATGATGATCCTTAAGGAGCATAAGCTAGACTCACTTGTGAGAGAAAATTTGGAGGAACCTAAGTTTGATCCTGAGATAACTCAATGGGTGGAAAACAATGAAAAGGCCATGAAAATTCTTGTAGATGCAGTTAGGGATCATATAGTGCCCATCCTAGCAAAACATGAAACTGCATACCATATGTTCAAATCTCTTGAGAAAACTTATGAGATCAACAACACCTGCAGGACTCTTGCTTTAAAAAGGCAAATCAACAATGCTCAAATAAACAAAGGAGAGTCCATTAATGCATACTTCTTAAGTTATTGGTAGAGATCAATTGCTCCACAATTGGATATCAGATTGATAGCTTAAAAGGTGCAACTCCTAATTGCACTAGGAGGCCTACCAAACTCATGGGAATTTTTTGTTTAAGGAATAAGTGCAAGATCCAAACTCCCTAAGTTTGACAGGCTAAGAACTGACTGCCTTCAAGAAGAAACAAGGCTCTCCTCAAAAGAAAACAAACAAAAAAACGTAGATGAAGACATTCATGTACTCAACACATGTTAATAAAGGAATAAGAAAAAGCTCCTACAAAGAAGAAGGATCTTTTTAAAAGAAAGAGAATTCCAATGGAGAGAAAGGGATCTTCTAAAAAGAAAGACATCTCTCACGTGCAATGCTTTAGATGTGATCAATATGGCCACTATGCAATGAAGTGCCCTGACAGATCAAAGCAACAAGCATCTTTTTCCAAAGTAGGAAAGACAAATTTAGATCATGAATCACAAGAAACTGTGAATTCTATTCGGCCTTATCCTAGTCAAGTATCTAACAATATCAACAAGCTGGGTGATTGATGAAGTGGTTCTTGAGGAGCACATCCGCAGAGGTTTAGAACACTTGGGCCTATATTTAGAATCGATGAAGGAGGAAGTGTCACAATTGGGATGACTGCATCCAAAATTAAAAAGGGGTGGAGCTTATATCCCATTGACTTGTTAATCTGGTCTCTCCCTTCAACTCATTGGAGTCTTATTTGTACCTGGAATAAAGAGGAATCTTATTTCCATCTCTGCCCTTGAAGACAATGGTTATAGAGTTACCTTTATGGATGGGAAAGTTCTAGCATGGCCTAAGAACTCAACAATCAAAAAAGCCCAAATCATAGGTGTGAGACAAGGGCACCTTTACAAACTTTGCACTGAAGTCAAACAAGCCCTTACCCTTGACACCTTTGGTGATTCAAATGTAGGATTTGGCATAGAAGATTAGGACACCTTCATTTCCGTGCCCTACCTTTTGTAGGAAAACTTGTAACTGGCTTACCTAAGTTAAAACCATCTCATGAAGGAGCTTGCAAAGGTTGTGCCTTAGGAAAAAATACAAAGGGGTCCTTTCCAAATAGTTTGACAAAACCCTAAATGTCTGTTAGAATTGGATTCCACTCAGGACTTATGGCATGGATACATGTCTGCCATTACCCTCTAAGCGAGTTTCTATACTATGTGTCATATTTGTAGATGACTTCTCTCTAGAGCTGGATCTATTTCCTTAAGTCTGTAAAAAGTCAATAGAAATCCTCAAAAGGTTCAAAGAGTTTAAATCCTCTCACGAAAACTTCTAGGAAAGAAAATAAAAACCTTAAGGACAAACAATGGGAAAGAATACACCTCTGAAATTTTTAAAAGGAATTTCTGCATGAGTCTTTGGAATTAAGAGGAGTTCACAGTGTACAACCCTCAGCAAAATGGGGTTGTTAGAGAAAGGAAAAATAAGAACCATTCTTGGCTGCTTAAAGCAATGTTGCTTGACCAAAACAGAACCTCTTTGCAGAACAGAGAGCCTCTAGAATTTCTTGTCCTACATCCAAAATAGATGTCCTCATTCTCATCTTGACAACAAACCTCCTGAAGAAGCCTTCATTGGCATAAAACCTGACATTAGTCACTTTAGGATTTTTGGTTGTCCCGTCTATATTCATGTGCCCAAGGAGAAGAGATTCAAACTTGAACCTTCCGGAAAGAAAGGGATATTTATGGGATATAGTGAAACCTCCAAAGCCTACAGGATATTCATACCCGGGCATAAACAAATTGAATTGAGCAGGGATGTTATCTTTGAAGAAGACATTGCATTCAAGAGGGCAAGAAGTTCTAGTGAGACTGAAACCTATTCCCCTAGAGTACTTGAAATGGAACCTGCTCTTGAGATTCAGAGGGAGCATCCTGATGAAATGTCACATGAACTTCCTTCTACTTCAAATGAGAATACAGATGTCAACGGCAGAAAGAGACCACTTTGGGCCAAGAAGATGATCAAAGAAGCAGAGAATCATGCAGCACCCAAAGGAACGTTTAGGGAAAGTAAAAGACCCAAACGCTTCTCTAGCTATGTTGCTCTTATGAACGACATCATAAACTCCGAACCTGTTAGTGTTTCAGAAGCCTTCAGACATCAAGCATGGAAAGATGCAATGACGGAGGAATATCAGTCCATTCTAAAGAATGATGTATGGGATGTAGTGCCTAGACCAAAAGGGAAATCTGTTGTCTCTTCCAAATGGCTCTTCAAAATCAAGCATGCTGCTGATGGTAGTATAGAAAAACATAAAGCACGTTTTGTGGCAAGAGGTTTTTCTCAAAAGGAAGGCATTGATTACGAAGAAACATTTGCACCTGTTGCCCGTTACACATCAGTGAGAGCAGTGTTAGCCATTGTAGTAGCTAAAGGCTGGAAGATCCATCAAATGGATGTGAAAACTGCCTTCCTGAATGGAACCATTGAAGAGGAAGTCTATTTGGAACAGCCTGAAGGTTTTGTGATACATGAACCTGACTCACATGTATGCAGACTGAAGAAAGCTCTTTATGGACTTAAACAGGCTCCCAGGGTCTGGTATGAAAGAATTGACAGCTATCTCTTGGGATTAGGATTTTCCAAGAATGAGGCCGACTCCAATCTCTACTTCAAGGTAATCAATGGTGATATGCTAATAATTATTTTATATGTTGATGACCTGTTGATAACAAGAGAAGATCACCTCATTGCTCAAGGAAGCGGGGATCTCATTTTAGATTTGACATGAAGACTTGGGCATCTCTACACTACTTCTAGGTTTAAGTATAGCAGAAATCCAGGAAGACGTGCTATACTAAAACCAAGGAGTATACTAATTGATATTTTGAAAGGATTTGGAATGTTGAATGAGGCCAGAGTGTCTACACCTAAGAAACAACCTTCACAAAATTGAAAAGAAGCAGCCCATTAGAATCAAGTGTCGCAGAGATCCAACCCCTTCTGAGGGAACGGATGATTGGATCTGCCTTGATGTATCACAGTTAACACCGGTGGACTGATATTTGCTATCAGTGAATGTTCTCAACCAGTTCATGTGTGAGCCAAAGGAAATTCACTTAATGGCTGTAAAACATATTTTGAGATATCTTCAAGGCACTATAGGATATGGTCTTCTTTACAAAAATGTTCAACTAGATCTTCATGGGTACTCTGATTCAGATTGGGCTGGAAGTGTAACCGATCGAAAAGCACATCAGGATGTTGCTTTAGTTTAGGATCGGCTATGATCTCCTGGATTTGCAGAAAACAATCTTGATTACACGGAGCTCGAAGTTGAATACAATTCTGACCTCAATGGGAGCAAGAGAAGCGGTTTGGCTTAAATGCCAGTGCCCAATGGACTCTTGGTAGACCTGAATCCCTACAATTATTCATTGCTGATAATCAAGTTACATCAAGCTCTACATAAATCCTGTCTTTCATGATAAGATCTAAGCACATTGAGATCCCCTATCATTATATAAGAGATAGTGCAGGAAAAAGAAAGTAATTAGGTTAGGTATATTAGTACAAATGATCCGATGCGGACAATTTCCTCACCAAGCCTCTCCGAATCAAAGATTAGAGCACTTGGGAAGAAACTTGGTATGGTTGAAATGTAATTTGTTATTTATGTTTGAAATACAAATTGTTTATAAATTGTACTAATATATATAAAGATGTTTAATGTGTAAACTCTTTTGTCATGTGTGTGACTCCATGACTTTATGGGCCTACTTCCCCTATGTGCATTATTGAAAGGTGACGATCTTTCTAATAATGAACACTTGTAATTCACATTGTAAAGTGACGACTCTACAATGATTAAACTATCATGATAGATATCATGTGACTTGATATTAATGGACATGTCATGATAGTATCTCTTATTGATATCATGGGACTTGATATCATTTGTAGATCATTATGATCCTTAAGAGATAATCATGGTGGATATTTATATCCGTGGATATGCCATGAATTATGGTAGACATCATGTGACTTGATGTCCGTGCACATACCATAATAAAGATATGATATGAAGAATGTCATGTGACTTGACAATATTGAGAAATCATACCATGTCTTAGATATCACGTGTTAAGGTGATATCTCTAGTTATTTGATTTGAAATATCTTCCCTAGCTAAGAGGGAGTGTTAATGAATGATAGCGTCGGTCAGATATGAAGGACGATTGCTGCAAGCATCATCGTCATTCATATTTGATTCGAGTTTATCTTCATATCTCTGGAAATCATTTCAAACGAATTTGTGAGTATTCATATAAAATCCGAATTATATTTGATGTTATATTCTGTCAGTTATCTTCTCATCTAATGCATCCTAATTATATACATGGTGCTTCTAAGCGAATCATTTGTGTTTATGTAACCACATCTAAAGAACACGTCCCATGGTGGACTGATGTCTCACTTAATGGGGAACCGCGTCCTCCTTGAACGTCTCAATGAGGGATTTCTCTACCACATATTTATGGTGGATCCTTCCTTGATATGCAGATATAGAAATTGGATAATGTTTTGCATTCAGCACATTGGGTATTAATAAATCTAGAAGTCAAAAACTCTGTCTTAGGATTTTTTGGTAGAATTCTGGAAACTAAGAATACATATAGAACCTTTAGTCTCTCATTCTTGGCTCCAGGAGATTTGTGACACAATTACAATTTGAAACCGACAGTGGTTTCAAATTCATTACATTGTGGCAAAGAGTTGTAGTGCAAAGTGTGTTGAATCTTGTATCATCTGGTCGGTTATGTAAGAGCCTATGTTCTCCCCAATTGTATTCTGCACTTCTAATAATGATTATTCTTTGAACGAGCCTTGAGGAATATTGTCAAACAGTTGTCTTGCAAAATCTGAGCTTGTTGTTTTGTGTTTCAGTTTGTTTTGATTGGTTTGTATGATGTAATAATGCTTGGAAATGATGGGAAAGAGCTAATCTAGTTGACTGAAATAAAGTAGAATGCAATGCTAAATCTTTATACAACTTTTCAATGAATGTATGTAACTGAAATATCATGAGAAATGCTCCTTGACATTATTACAAACAGTTTCCATGCAAGCTAATGACTGTAATATAAAACCATGATCATTGACATATTGTCAAGCAATTGATATGCAACCTTATTCCTCCTTTATTGTATGCTATATATGTTGGTGATTACAAATGATACAAGTGCTAGAACTCATGGCTTCTGTAGTCCAAATGTATATTACAAATCGATATGAAATGTGCATCTGACTACCATGGGGCAGCTGACTCATACAATGATGAAACAGCATAAAATGTAACCAAAATACCTAGATTATATGTTGATATGATTGAGGGAGAGATGGCGATCTTGACTGCAGACGATGAAATTAGAACCCCTCCAAATGAAGATCAAAGACTCTACTCAGAGTGCCACCTATTAAAATCTGGGACTCAAAAGATATATCTGCGGACCCTATCCTCTTTGAATATCTCCCAAGTGGAACGATCCAATATGCAAGGAAATCGATCTCCAGGATGATGACCACTATGGGCAAATTAAGTGGCCCCTCAAGGTGGCTGGAAAAAGACGATGAAATGAAATCAAGTCAATCCTTCCTTAGAAGAATGGTACTAGAATGATGAAATCAATGTTGATGTCAAGCTCGAATAGTTTCTATTGCAATCACCAAATCGACCTCACCAATGATATTTATTGATGCTTAATAAATTGGCTCCTTGACTCCAATGATAACACAATCTGGTAATGCCTTCAAAACCCTTTTCAAACAGCTTCACAAATAAGCTCAATATTGACTCCTGAATGAAGCCAATCCACGGGGCAATCCTTCGGAAGATCTTTCACAACCTCATGTATGTGAATCAATGAGAGTTTTTGTTCCCAATGATAAAAAATTGTAGAAATTGTAGAAACCCTAAGTTTTCTCTTCTCCACGGCAAAACACTTCAAAGTCAAAAATAAAAATCTTGGATGAATAATAAGAGCTTGGTTGATCCCTTTATATAATTTTCTCCAAGAAGAGGTCGACCCTTTAGAAGATTCTTTTCAATCATCATTTAATAATAATATTAAATGTGCATTTAATAACTTTATTAATAATTCCTCAAAGTGGGCTCCCAATTTAATTATTCATTAAATGCACTTTAAATCATTAAATGGTCCCTTTAGACATAAAATTATAATATAACTTTATAATATACTTTTAATGATTAATTATTTTTAAAGTCACCTTTAATAATAATTAAATAATATAACTTGCACATTAATCCTTGTTTTGCTAGGCCACTGAAAATTGGGATCAACACTGAACGCACCACATGTCTAGGTGCCTTACTATAAATAGAAACACTGTACTCTCATGACCTGCCGACTTACTATAAATAGTAATTGTGTGAGGTGATCTGAGTCATAAGCGAAGGTAATCTTGCGAACCACTCAAAGCTAAAGGAGGAAAGGAACCACTTTCACGATATCTACCAAACAAGACCCCCTAATATACATTTACCCTGAGGGCCAATTAATGAAGCTAATCCACCAAGAAGTGGAGCGAGCTAAAAGGAGTTATTCTGGAGTCCATCTCCCACGAAATTGTTTGTCTAAGCAATCTCAACATTGCAAAGGGAAACATCACTCCACGGATCGAGGGAGATAACATGTAATGTCCACTGATACTCTTCAATAACTCTTGTAACACCAACACAAAATACAATTGTGATGGTACACTCCAGCCCAATCAATCTCGTCATGGAATTGTCATGGGTATGAACCTGGAAGAGTAATGGAATCTTGCGATGTAATGAAATACAACTCAAAGCTGATTGAAAACTTCTGATTGAAGGCTCAAAGAATTTCGTCAAACACTTTGCATACAAGGGTCATATGACTGATATAACATTTCAGTTTGCTTTAATGGCTCTTCCTTCACTTAACATCAATGAGAATGCTTGCAAGAAGACTCTAGATTGTCTAAACAATCAACTAACATGAATGTGCAACTTATTTTGACAATATTCAATGCATATATGTGACTGAAACTACTTGCAATATGCAGCTACAACAACTAGTAATTATGACAAACACTTTGGATGCAACCTAAGATGACATTTATGCACCTACAGCCAAGTGGTATTTTAACAAACACTTGATATGCAAAATAAAAACATTATTTATGCCAAAACAGAGAACCTACAGCCAATTGACATTTTGACAAACAATTGGCATGCAAACTAATAAACTAAATACAAATGATATTGAATTGCTCAAATGACACCAGCAACTTATATCTCCTTCTTTGCAATAAAATGTCTACTACAATGATGCTATAAATTGGCCAAGACTCTTGGCTTACAATTGTTTGACAATAGTGTCAAATCTGATTTTCTGAGTATTCACTTACAACAGCAACTAAAATGCCTATGATGACAATGCAAACTACTTAGTAAATGCAAGAAGAACCTAGTAATGATGGCGCCCAATGTTGTTGATAAAGAAACAATAAAAATCCAATGTGATAGGCACCTTCCAAGTTCAAATCGAAATACTCAAGTTGTTGCCCCCGTTCTTGCCTGGCAAAAGTTTAGATAATTAATTGCAGCACCAAACGCCCTCCAATTTTCCCTTAAAACGATTGTCTCGACGATAGGAATTGAATACAACAATACCCAGAATGATTGGCCTCCTCAATCGAAAGATATGAGCAAAAACATGACTCACATAGGCTGATCAACCTCCATGACAGCAAATTATGAAGGTCTAAAAATGCAACTGAAACTTTACAAAATATCACTCCTTAAGATAATGAAATGATAAATCACAGTCAACAATTATTCTCCAAAATTGAATCTCCACAAATTTGCTCAATAAAATAATCAATCTCAGCAATACATTAGCTGTTGAAATAACTTCTCCATCAAATGCAACAATACATCAGCTGTTGCAAGTCAAATACTTCACTCAAAATAAGTACAATAATATATCAGCTATTGTACTCAAATAATTTCCACAATGAAGCACAAGATTGGACTTCTGAAGTAAAACCCACAATCAACAATAATTCAGCTGGTATCTCACAGCCTCAAAATTGCGTAACCAATGAGGGTTTTCGTCCTCAAAGGGTCCTCCAATGGCTGAAACCCTAGGCTCCACAAGATGGAAACAACAACAACAACATCAAATCTGCACTTGAGAATGAAATGCAGATGTCTCTATTTGTTCTTTTTTCTAATTTCTCTAGAAGCTACAGAATATTATTTTATTTTATTTAAATTTTATATAGTATATTTTAAAAATCAAGTCACTTTATTAAATTAATTAAATATAAGGTCACCTTATAATTTTTATTTATTTGATAACCTTATAATTAATTAACTTAATACCACTTTTAATTTAATTAAAATAACTAATTAGTCATCCTCATAAAATAATCATTATTTCGGACAACGTAATTAATTAAATTAATTAAATCAAACTACCTCCAAAATGGGAACATTACAGCTGACAACATTTGCCTCCCAAAATTGCGCAAGACAAGCTATCATACAGACTGTCTAGCACGTGCGCATTTGAACCGTGCATTTGAAACAAATCATGTACACGAGGATCACATGTGAAGCTATAAGCACTCCGCACCATGTACACACTGTGAAACTCCTCTGCGAGCTCTGTTTGAAATCCCGATGCACAAATAGGATCCCAAACACTACGATCAACGCTCATCTCAAGATCAGAGTCAAGAGTGGAATCAACATCTAACTCGAAGAGCAGATTATCATAAGACAATGTAGCATCTACGTCAAATGTTCACAAATTGAACATCACTTTCATGCTGATCTAAATCATACAACTCTAAACCCTTGGAGCCATGAGCAAACACGAACTCCTCCTGGATCATCTCACGCTCCTCCTGAATAATCTCCCGCTCTCCTCACTAACGAGAGAGATAGTTCGCAAGCTCCCATCTACAATCCCTGTCAACACATATTTCCTGCCATGTAACTCAAACTTCATCTCCATTTTTGGCAGTTGAGGGTGAATTCTCCAATGTCCTGGAGCCATCCCATACCCGACACTATGTCCATCTCACCCATGTTGACTTCATAAAAGTCAGCTTGTAACTCGTAGTCATTTAGCAAAAGAGTGAGATTACAAATCTGCTTGGTACAAGTGAGGGTATATCCATCTGCCATCCTAACTCTAAATCCAACAAAGTCCTTTGTCTGGAGTCTACACCTGCCAACAAACCCCTCATCAATAAAATTATGTGTGGCTCCAGTGTCAAGTATTGCAGTGCATCACTGTCCATTAATTGTTCCCTTGATTCTGAATGAAGATTCTCTTTGTAGATTCGTGGATAATGCCAATAGGGACAAATTGGCATTAGGACCAAACTCTATAGAGGCATTTCCAACCTCATTATTCTTTGAAACAACTTGCTAGTCTGAAATTTCAGACTCAACATCCTCATAATAAACCCACATCATGCAGTTAGCTTTTCCCTTTGGCCTCAAAGGACAATCATGCTCTCTGTTGTAGGGCTCCTTGCACCAATAACAAAGCCGTTTCCTTTTCAATTCATCACGAGTTGCATCATCAAGTTTTGTTGCTACTTTTTTCTTTGTGTCTGCAACCTGTTGATGACTTTCATTGCTAGAAGGGGTAACATTTTTCGGAGTGAACTTGCTTTTTGGGGCTGCAAGCTCCATACTCCTGGTCTTCCTCATAGCCTCTTGAAGTGAAGGGGGATCAAATGCTTTGACCCATCCTCTCAATGGTTCAAATAAGTCCTCAGTAAGCAAAATGACCAACCTCCTTTTAGATATGCTAGGGACCATAATTGAAACCCTTTGGAAATCACTAATATACACCTCCAAACTCCCCACTTGTTTGAGTTGAGCAAGATCTCTGAAATATAACTCTGGGTCTTTCTTGTCAAATCGCTCAATCAACCTTTAAGTGAATTCCTGGTACGAGGTGATGAGGTTATGCGGCAAGGTGACCATCCCATGGTGCCACCAATCATGAGCTACTCCATCCAGGTGCAAGGCTGCAAATTTGATTGCATCCTCCTCTGCCATAGGCCGAAGAGTTAAGAAGGTATCCAACTTGTGAATCCAGGCTCTTGCTGTGACTTTCTCACTACCATCAAATGTCGGAAGTGTGAGCTTGCTTGTGGCATGCTTAAGGTCCCTATTTTGGTTCCTTGGTCTCTTGTCCTACCTTGCTCTGTGGTGCTCCCTCCTTTGACTCATGAATTGGTCAAAGGTCTGTTGTACCCCAAAATTAAAATTTTTTCTACACTTAGACATTTTGAAGAAATGAGTAAAAGTCTTGTTAAATTTGTCAAAAAAAGTTAAAATTGGGGTTTGCATGTCTTGCATGAGGGGTAAACGTAAAATTTTCAAAATCTGACGATCTGGGTCCGCCCAGAGCGACCTAATCTACAAAACCCAGATCTCAGTTTTTCATCCCTACTTTTAGGAAAACTGCTATTTTTAGAAATTTTCTAAAAATAGTAACTTTTTTTGGGTTTCTTTCGAAATGGATACTGGCAAAACTTTCTAAAAATAGAAAGTTGGTCCGTTAGGGTTCAAACTGATTTTGATTGGCTCAAAATACTTCCATATCAAGCTAGTGCAGTCAGAATCTCAAAAAGATCAATTTTGCCCCAGTGGGTCTATTCTGCTTTTTCAGAAGCATATCAGGAGCTCCGAGGTCATCAATGGAGGTTAGTCAGCTGCCAGGTGTCAAATTCAACATGCAAGCACTGAAGAGAAGGTGAGTTGATGAACAAGCATGAAGAACGAAGAAGGAAGTTGAAATTTGAAATTTTGATAACATTGCTTGACTTGGGCGCCCCAGAAGGAGATAGGCGCCCATCTTTTTAGGGCATCAAATGTTGAAATTAGGGTAAAACAAGAGCTTAAATGTCAAAGTCAAAAGCAAAGGTGAAATTTATGAAAAATGGCTAAGTATGGTGAAGTTGGGCACCCCCAGCCAAGAAGGGCGCCCAAGCTTTTGAAGGCCCAAATTCAACTTTTTGCCAGTGTACCCCGGGGACGCGTCTTCCCCCTAAATCCCGAGCGTCCCTGAAACGGGGATGTCCCCGAGACTTGGGGACGGTGTTCCCAAGTTTCCAGCGGCGCCACCAGTTTTGGTGGCTCGCCACCGGGGACGCGGGGACGTCCCGGCGTCCCCGGGACGCTGAGGGGGACGCCTGTGTGTCCCTCGAGTGTCTCGGGGATGCCCAGGCGTCCCCCACGGCAGCAACTTAAATCACATGGTTTAAAAAAAAAATTAACACATTTTTTTATTATTTGACATTTTGATTTGTACTTGTTTTGATATCATGCTACTCATTGTAATCATCTTTATGATTAGATATTTTTGATATCATATAATAGAAATCTTCCATTTGCCAATTCGACAATTGTAGTATTGAGTATTCTATTTTAATTTCTCATTAGTAATTCGATATTGAAAACTTCAATGTTCATTGTTCAATGTTCAATGTTCAAGTATTTACTATTTAGTATTTCAATTTGGCATTTGCAATTTTGCTATTTTACTTCTTAATAGTCTTATACATCTTTTCATAACTAGCATTTTACGTACCATATGTATAGTATATAGCATAGTTGGAAAACTCGCCCCAAGGAAAAACTCGCCAAGGGAAAAATTGGAGAGTTTTTAAAAACTTGCCAAAAACTCGGAAAAAACTCGGCAAAAAAACTCGGGAAATGAAAAAATTGCTTAATTTTCATTAAAAACACATTTTTTTTGCAAAATTCAATGACAAGATGAATCCAATGAATCCATAAATGAGTACAAAAGTGTTTTCTATTAATTTTGATTGACTTTAATGTAAATTAATTACAAAATCGCATTCTCATGCGGAATCCCGATGGCTAAAAGCCTGAAAGTCTGATACATGAAAACAGTAAAACTAGAACTAGAAGCAAATACTAAAGTTCTAAACAACAACTAAATACAACATGCTAGGCTTTCCTCTTCCCTAGTCTAGCAACAGCTAGGGAAGAAGGGGTGGGTCCTCTAGCCCTGCCACGTGTGCGTGGTGCTAGTGGTGGTGGTTGCGGTGCTACTGCTGCTGGCTCTAGCTCTGGCTCTGGCTCTGGCTGGATCTCATCCAACCCTACATCTCCAACTCCTGATGCACCCACATCCTCCATTGCCTCTCTCTCAAAGTCAAGGATTTCATCTGCACTAAACAATGGAGGCTGCTCCTCTCGCCCTGTCCAATCACTATAGGGATCTATCTCATCTAAGTCAATAGGATCCTGTGATTTTTCTTCAACTCTCTTTATGCGCAACCGAAGGTTGTATTGCACAAAGACCAAGTCATTGAGGCGCTTTTGTGTTAACTTGTTCCTCTTTTTCGTGTGAATGGACTCGAACAAGCTCCAATTGCGCTCACAATTGGATGCACTACAAGGCTGCCATAGAATGCGGAGGGCAATTTTTTGTAGATTTGGGGTTTTTCCACCCCAATTTTTCCACCAAACATCTGCAAAAAACAAAAAGAAAATTGAAGAGTTAGAAAACAAAGTCAAAGACTCAAAAGTCAAAAGTCAAAACACATTTTATCAAATTCTAAGATGCATGTGAAATAAACTTAAAATTTAAAGACTCTGAATTTTATACCTGGTGGTAGAGTGGTTCTTCCTCTAACAACCAGCTCTGAAGAAAAGAGATTACCAGTTGCCTCCCTGTATATATCCATCTCCTTGACGATGAGGTCTCTCACTGCAACCTCAAGTTCCATCCTCTGAATGCATGTTGTGAGCCCCTCCATAACCTCTCCATTAGGATCAAAGAAGCTCTCTGAGAAGAGAAAAGAAGGGTTGAGGAAGTACCCTGCTGCATGGATGGGTTGGTGGAGTTGATTGTTCCACCTCCTATCAACAATCTCCCATATGGGATCAAATTTGAGGCTGTCCCCCTTGTAATAACTTTTGATGGCCTCCTTGGCCCTCTCCATGGCCTCATAAATGTATCCCATTGGGTTTTCATCCCCATCTACCAAGCGGAGGACTCTAACCAAGGGCTCCGACACCTAGATTAAAAAAAAAAAAAGATCAAAGTTAGAAATTTATAATGAAAGGCTTAAAGTTAAATTAAAAAACATATATTTATATTGAACTTGAGATTAAAATTAAAATCAAAGTTTGGAAGTTACCTTCACGATCTCTGTAGCTTTTTGTGCAAACAAGGGGTCGAAGACTATTGCAGAAATTCTATCTCCTTCGGCCTTCTTTGAATATGAAGAGTCATTCCATGCTTGACTCACAAACATTTGTCTTAGAGAGCCCAAAGAATCCAAAATGCTTTGCAACGTTAGGAAAATTGTTGCAAACTTTGTGGCACCCGATCTCACCAACTCCTTCCCTTGCGTATGCTCTCTCATCAAACTAAGAACCCAAGGGTGATTGTAGATATATTTTGTGATGCTCCTTGCATCATCTACAATCGGTGCCACCCAAACAAGTTTGCCTATGTCCTCCAAAAGAAGGTCAAGGCAATGACCCGCACAAGGTGACCAAAAGAGTGATGGATGTCTACTCTCAAGCATCCTTCCAGCTGCCACATACGCTGCTGCATTATCTGTGATGACTTGCACCACATTAGCAATCCCCACCTCCATCACAACTTCTTCCAACAATGTACACAATGTATCTGCAGTTTTTATCTTGTTGGAAGCATCCACCGACTTCCAAAACACAACTTCACCTTTGGAAGCAACCAAAAAATTAAGGATGGTGCGGTTTCTCCCATCCGTCCACCCATCAGAAAGAATTGAGCAGCCAAATTTTTTCCATTTATTTTTTTGCTCTTCCACCACATGCATTGCCCTTTCGGTTGCATTTGTGAGCAACCTACAAGTACAAAGTAAAATAATTAAATAAGTACAAAATTGTAAGTTATAAACAAAAAATAGCTTGAATTCAACATAAATAATAAATTAATTTTAATTTTAAATGAAAGAACATAAAATTTAAGTTGATTTGTCACTTACTTCCCACTCAAATCTTTGCGAGAAGGTGGCTTGAAGCCTTTTCCCGCAACTGTCAATGAAGTGACCATATTGTGCCAATAGGGACTATTCGCTACATTGAATGGTATGTTATTGAAATACCAAAAATCAGCACATGCCATGGTAGCATGTTCATGCACCTCCTTGTTCCACCCTGTAGCCTCCAATGATACCTGTGCTCCTGGTGTGTTTCTTGGCACAAAAAAACTCTGTGGGTTGCGTGAAGATGAAGGTGGTGGTGGCATTGGCACTCTAGTCAAACTAGAGGACAAGGGGGGCCTAGAGGATGCTGTGGCTGTGGCTGTGGTGGTTGTGCCATGAGTGTGAATCCGTGGACCACGAAGAGAGCCCACAATGCCAACAATATCTGGCTCTGCATCCTCATCTGACTCTATCTCCATGTGCTCGGCCTCGTGCTCCTGAGTCCCATGGGCATGCGCATGTCCACTGGCTATGGCTCCTGCTATGGCTTTTTTAGCCCTCTCCTTTTGCATTTTTTTTTCCTCAGCAATTGAAAGTAGGGCAAGCATCTCTCTTCTAATCTCTTCTTTGGGCTTCTCACAAACCTTGGCATCACGCTGAGGAATGCCTGCTAGATGGTATTTGAGGCGATTTATGCCTCCATGATATGTTCTTTTGCATTCACCACAAACAACTGTTCCAGGCACTGGCCCTCTGACACCATATTTCCATGTA
>VDFB02088419.1:0-15854 GCA_007258455.2 Sequoia sempervirens
TGGAATAATCTCACATTCTCTAATCATCTTCAGGGGTATTCTGGTAAACATTCTTCTTCTAACTTCAGCATCATCCATTGCATTAGCCCAGAAGTCCTCAATGTGTGCCTTGTGCCTATACTCCACACCCTGCACCATTATGATATTGCTGTAAGATTCAAAATCCTTCTTGCCAGTGTGGTATGAAAGATGGAAAAACTGCAACTCATCTTCAACTTCTCTGGTTGCCTGCAAGGATGGACAAACCTCATTTGAATTCCCCATGGTGATTGAGAAGTCCAACCCTCCTTTCTTCTTCTTTTTCTGAATTCTATCATAGGCAGTGAGCTGCCTAGATACTTCTAACATTACCATTCTATTTGTGGGGTATCTTGGTAATCTATATGGATATGACGTGAACCCCTGTAGCCTGGTATAAGTGAACTTTGGAAATTGGATAAACCAATATCCATATTCTTCGATCAACTCCTGAGCCTCTTTAGATATCCTTTGTTGAGTCCTCCGCTGAAGAATCCTGGCTATGTGCATGGTGAAGGCGTTGTTCACTCTTTTGTAGTTGGAGGTGTTGCTCAGGTGCAATTGTGGGCAAGCCTCGTAAATTTTGAATTGTTCAAGACCACATCCAATTGGTTCCTTATAGGTTATTCCCCTATACTTAGTCATTCGACCCAACATATATATCACATATGAGCTCATGTAGAACGTCTTAGTTCTCCTCAAATTCCTAAACTGCTCATCCAAATTGTCACTTATCATTCTTGCCCAGTCTACACAGTCTTTCCCTTCCAGCACAATCCCGATGTAGTAAAATATCCATGGCTCGAAGATGTATGATTGAGGGCTTCCACTCACTCGGCTGAGCATCATTATCAAATCACAATACTCCTACTTCACATCATCCGAGATAATCTGCTTGAGGAGCCTGGTGCGAGGAGGCTTGGGCTTCTGCATCCAAACAGAATTTATCATTCCAGCACATCTCTCAAAAGAAGAAGTGTACATCCTTTCAGCCCTCTCCCTTGCTCTGTATACCATCCTATCGGAAGTAGGAATTCCAAACACCTCTCCGATGGCTTCAGGCGTGAGATTGGCAAACAATTTGCCAAGGGGAAACAATAGTCCTTCGCTCTGGCCTGTAGCAATTAGCGCATTCCATGATCAACTCTGGACAATGGATGGCTGGTGGAAAACCAGCAACTACATAAAGTCCACTCTTCATAATTTGATGTGCCGTGACTGATGGAGGATGACTACCTAGCCCATACATTCGACCTCTGAGTGCTCCAAGGTTGTATGAACCAAGATTCATATCATTCAGCTCTCCCAACTTTGATGTAAATTTGGATTCAAGAAGAAATGTCTTGCTCAACTTCTTTATCACCGCCTACTTGGATACGTTGGCTTTGCTTGACTCAACATTGGCAGCCTTGCCTACAGCTTTGTTGACCCTTGCAAATGCTCTTGCACCAGCTTCAGCCATTCTACAAAATAAAAGATAGGCATTAAAATTTAAACTTAGAAAATAAATCACCCCGGGATAGCTAAAATGTGGAGAAAACTTTGAAAATATGGAGCTTCAGCATTAAAATTCTAACTCCAAACCTTAACACTTTTTCCAGCAGTATAACTTCTGGCACTTAGAAATTACTTCACCCTTAGCAACTAGCTTGCTGATTTAACTTGCTCACTTCAGCAGCTTCACCTCGACACTTTTTTTTTCTCTCTCGGAGCCACAACTTCACACTTGCAAATGGTAAGAAGAAATGAAAACTTCGTTGCTTAAATAATCGTGTGAAGGAGTTTATTTTAGCAAGTTC
Organism: Sequoia sempervirens; assembly: GCA_007258455.2. Lineage (NCBI taxonomy): Eukaryota > Viridiplantae > Streptophyta > Pinopsida > Cupressales > Cupressaceae > Sequoia > Sequoia sempervirens. The sequence goes on from VDFB02088419.1 coordinate 1,818, forward strand.
ATTAAATTTCTCCCTCCACTACTTGGTAATTTCTAACTTTGGAGAGGTGATGGGCGAGTTGTCACCAAAACGGGTCCCAGTCGTCATAAACTTTTCCCTTGTTGAAGATTCTTTCCTATGCAAAATTCAAATTTTCCCCTTTTAACTCTTTGTAACTCTTTGTTATTTTAAACGACTCGTGGGGAATTATTTAATTCTTTTAATATTTCCAACTTTGAAAATCTTACCCCCTTTTGATGTTGAAAAATAATCCCACACCTTAGAATATTTCACTTGGTGCATCTCATCACCCCCCTCTAAGGCGCATTTGAGGGGTCATGTTCTTGTTCGTGCCTTAGAATAATTTCCATCCAACATACTCTTCTTGGGTGCATTTGATAGGGTCTTCTTTTATTTTCCTTACCTTAGAAATTTTTAGCATCTTGTTCACCTTGGGCCCATTTTATAGAAAATTTTCTAAACTTCATATCTAGCATCCAATCCTTGTGCTAGGTCGCATTTACCATCATGTCATAGGGTGTATTTCCTCATGTCGAGCTAAGGCGCATTTGAAGGGTCATGTTCTACATTTCATGCCTTAGAAACTTTCATGCTATCTCACTCTTCCTTGGGAGCATATTACCCTTGGTGTTCTCATCTTTCGTGCCTTAGAAAATTTAATCTCCTTCCTAGGCCATTTGACCTCCTTTCAATCTAAGCATTTTGGGAGCTGAGGTTTTAGTTTCACTTGATCTTCAAATTTTGCATCTAGAATAATTTTTCATGCCTTAGACAACTTACTATTTAAAAGCGGTTACGCTATTTTTAGCAAGTCTATCTTTTAGCATTATCTGTTTAGCAGCAGTTCAATCCCTTGTAGTTTGGTTGTTCAGTTTGGCTTTCTGATGGTTTTGAAGCGAATTTACTATTTGTAGCAGTTGGCTATTTATAGTAAGTCTAAATTTGGCAGTAGCATCATCAACAATTCAGCTCAAGTCATCTTGCTATCCTTCAGTTTCAGTTTGGCTTTGGTTATCTCAATGGACTAAGTTTATACTTAGTCAATTTTATGTTACTCAGGTTATCCCCTAGGAGCATAGTTTGGACTGACTCGGAAGCCCGCCGCGGCTCGCCGCGGACTTCTCTTCCCCCCCCAGTCCCGAGATCCCATACTTCCGGGATCCCGTCGGAGCTAGGGAGACGCGGCTGAGTCTCAAAAACGGGTTAAAACCCATGATTTTTTTGCTTTTTTCTTTCATTTTTTGACTGTCACTCTTGAAAACCAGGTCTGCAAGTTGCTGTGGGATTGATAGAAGAAGGGAGAACGAACCAAAAAGGCCAAAATCGAGCAAGGTAAGTGATCTAACACTGCTTTTTGTTTGTTTTCTTCAATTTTTTTGCATTCAAAATTTAAAAAATCAAGAAAAATAAGGGGAAATGCTGCCAAATTTTTTTCTCTTTTCCTTAATAGCCTAATTCTTATTCTTTCTACTTTCTAGCTTGGTTTTGCATCTTTTTTCTTTTGCAAATGTTTGAAACTTTGAAATTTTGAATCACATTTATTTGCTGTTTTTTTGCAAACCCTAGCTGATTTTTCTTTTCATTTTGAACTTGAAACAGCAATGTCGTCTTCAAATCCAAAGGGAGTAAAAAAAGACCCTGCATGGAAGTATGCAATTCCAGGAAATAAAAAAGGTGAATTGACATGTCATGAATGCAACAAATGGATGACAGGAGGAATAAACAGATTAAAATACCACCTTGCTAGAATCCCTGGTCAAAATGTGGAGGGATGCAAGAATACCACTCCTGAGATCATTAGAGAGATGAAGGCCCTTCTTGCTGAATATGAGCTTAAGAAAGAGGAAAGACAAAAAACAAAAGATGCCCTAACATCAGCGATGAGTGGATCTCAATCCCAATCTGCACCCTCTAAGCCCCATGGTGTTGCAAGTCCAAGCTTCCGTGCTCCACATTCATCTTTTGGGGAGAGTCCTGATGGTTCTTTTTCTACTGCTAGTCAGGGTCCTTCATCAGGACCAAATTATTTTGTTCCACGTAATGTTCCAGGAGCACAACCTTCACTTGAAGGTACAGGTTGGAATAAAGAAAAGCATCAAGAAGCTAGGATGGCTGCTGCAAACTTTTGGTATTACAATAATCTACCTTTCAATGTTGCAAACAGCCCATATTGGGAAGGTTTGGTGAATGCCCTTACAGTTGCAGGAAAGGGGTTTAAGACTCCATCATCTAAAGATTTGAGTGGGCCATTGCTAGAGGAAGCCGTAAAGAATACACAGTTTGTGGTTGATGAGCAAAAAAAATTTTGGCGAAGAAAAGGTTGCAGCATTTTATCTGATGGGTGGACAGATGGACGAAATAGAACTCTCCTTAACTTTTTAGTGGCCTCTAATGGTGGATTGGTGTTTCTAAAATCAATAGATGCCTCCCATGAAGTTAAAAATGCTGAGACTTTATGCAATCTATTAGATGGGGTGGTCCAGGAGGTTGGAGTTGATAATGTTGTCCAAATCATCACGGACAACGCAGCTGCATATGTAGCTGCAGGTAGACTACTTATGGAGAGGTATCCCACAATTGCATGGTCTCCATGTGCTGCACATTCCTTAGACCTATTGCTAGAGGACATTGGGAAGATTTCATGGGTCAAAAGTGTGGTTGAAGATGCAAAAAGTGTTACAAAATTTATCTACAACCATACTTGGGTGCTTTCTTTGATGAGGAAATTTACAAATGGCAAGGACCTTGTGCGACCTGGAGTGACACGATTTGCTAGCCACTTCCTCACATTGCAAAGCATTCTTGGTGCCATTAATCATCTCAAACAAATGTTTCGTGTCTGATGCTTGGAAGGAGTCCTCATTTTCCAATAGACCTGAAGGGGAGAGGATTGTTGCCATAGTTTTTGATGAGACATTCATCAAAAATGGAGAGGAGTTGATGGGGGTAAGTAGCAATCACACAAAAATAAATTATACATGATAATCTATTTGCTGTTTTTTTTTTTGAGGGTTAATTTTGTTATGATTTAACATTTGTTTTCAATTTTTTATGTGACAGAACCTTTGGTGAGGGTTCTTCGTATGGTGGATGGAGATGGCATGCCAATGGGGTTCATCTATGAGGCCATGGATAGGGCCAAAGAGGCCATATCACGTTACTATGGCGGAAACAAAAAGAAATATGAAATCATATGGCGCATCATTGATCGGAGATGGACACACCAACTCCACCAGCCGATCCATGCCTTTGACTACTTCTTGAATCCGAAGTTCTACTTCTCGGACACATTTAAGGCGGATGAGGAGGTCATGGAAGGTCTTGTCATATGCATTGATAGGATGGTGCCTGATCCTGAGCTGAGAGATAAAGTGCTTGATGAGTTGGAGTTGAGATTTGTTACATCTTATTTATGAATTTGCAATGTTGAGCCTTGACTATCTATGAATTTTCTATATTTGATTTACTTTTTCTTTTATCTATTCAAGGTCTACAAGGTGCAAAGGGGAGACTCTTTTCCTCCCAACAAGCAATTGAAAGGAGAGGAAAACAACAACCAGGTAAAAAATGAAATTAGAAACTTGATTCTTACATATAGATTGTTCAAAGTTTTAAACTTTACTTTATTCTTATTTCTTAATACTTATATTTTTTAAACATGTTTTTGTAGATCTATGGTGGGAGAACTATGGTGCTAGCACACCAAATCTTCAAAAGCTAGCCATACGTGTCTTGTCACAGCCATGCAGTGCTTCTGGGTGTGAACGGAATTGGAGTTTATTTGAGAACATTCACACAAAGAAGAGGAATAGGTTGACTCAGCAGCGCCTAAATGATTTAGTTTTTGTTCGATACAACCTTCGCCTTCGAACTAGAAAGGTGGAGGGTGTTTCACATGAGTCCATCGACTTGGATGACATTGATCCATATGGTGAATGGACTATTGATGAACAAAATGATGAGGCTGATGTCTTCCTTACTGATGAGGATCTTGCTGAATTAGAGAGAGCAGCAGCAGAAGAAGCAACAAGATTGGATGCCATGGAGGACGATGAAGACACATTCGAATATCATGTTTCCCCTTCTCGATCTCCTAGTCCTCGTTTGGATACTATAGCACGGGCACCTTCTAGTTCTAGGCCTCCAAAATTGAGTACCATTGGGAGGGGAAAAAGGAAGATATAGATTATATGTGGTTGTTAATGTTTTCCTCTTTTTGACATGATTATATGTAAACATTTATAAATTTATGATGCTGTTCTACATTGAAACTATGAGTATTTGATGACTATGATTCTATGAATGATGAAATTTCAATTATTGAGAGTTTGATGATCATATGACATGTGTAATGTTTGAATTAGGCTCTTATGTTCTCTAAATGCATTAATTTGTTCTTTTTTTTTGTAAAACTCGGTTTTGCGAGTCCTTGCGAGTCTTTCAGTGGTGCCAGTCCAAGAGTGGGTATATTTGGAGCTTCGAGTCAGCGAGTCGAGTTTTCCAACTATGCCTAGGAGTGATAACTTCATGTTGTTTTTAAAGAGGGGACATTATGGGGTCAATTGTGCATTTAATGATTTATTAAATGCTTTTATTATTGCATTATTAAGTTGGACGCCTAAAGGGAGGTTGAATAAAGTTTTATTATTTCAAAAAGTAAAATGCTTAAAGGTGGCGTCCCTCTTGGAAGTTGAAGGGATTCAACTTCTTGGAATTTGAAGTGATTCAGTTGCCAATTGAAGCTTATATATTGAGGCTTTGAGAAGAGTTCATCATCTTTGGAAAATATATAACGTTATGTTGCAGGTTTGAAATTGAGAATCCGGCTAAGGGAAAGCTTAGCAAATTTACTCCATTCTTCGGGCCTGAAACTATGGTTCCCTAGATGGTGGATTGAGAGTGTGCTTCATTCAGAAGTGCACATTGAGCTTCATTGTTGGAGAAATTGATGTTATTTTCAGTTTAGAGCTTGCTGGTTCGTTCACGGCTGAAGTAGAATTTCATTTGCAGCTCTTTGGGTGATTTTAATTTGGTTATGGGTATTTGTCCCATGGATTCCTATGCTTGTGGCGCCCTATTGTGCAAATTTTCAGATTTTATTGTGAGCTCTCCAATTTTCTAGAGAGGTCGCCCTCTTCTTAGGGCCGTACCATTCTCATTAAGTGATTATTGACATATGTGCCTTCATTCTTTATGAGTTTGGCTTTGTTTAACACTTGCTGGTTGACGCCTTACTTTAGAGTTCATTGCTTTCAATCTTGGGCATTTTGGAGCAAGTTTGAAGAAGTTATAATCCATTTGGTTATTGTGAAGTTGTTGGTCTGCATTCTAAATTGTTGGCATTTACAAATCAGACTTAATTCTTTCCAAGTTATGCATTATTTCTTGGAAATCTTTGCTGCTAGTTCTTGAGCAGTCCTTTTGAAAAAGACAGGAGCTTTGGAGATGAAGTTAAGAACAAATTATTGAAGGCTAATTGCTGGTAAGAAATCTTAGTTTGCTGGTTTTATATCAGATTCATCATTAGTTCAGATTTTGGCTTAGTTTTCAGTGATTGAAAAGTTTGGAAGTGTGAGAGATCTTCTTTCTTCAATGTACATTGATTATACAACAATTAACACTTATAATTTGCAGTAGTTCTCTTCATTGTAAGGATGATAACAGTAGTACTGTTTCAGTTTGTTTAATTACTGCTTTATTTGTGTTTAATTATCTCATTGTAACCCCTGGATGGTTTACCGCCAGTGTGGAAAAAAGAACTTGCTAATTCTCTCATTGTACCCACTGAAAAAGTGGTGAATTCCCACTCATGAGTGGATGCCCGCCGTAGCGGATGAATTAGTTGAATTGTTTGTAGTTTTCCCCCCACAGTTTAAGTGGTTGAGCGGAAATATTTCATGGCTGGTTCACCGCCTAAGTTTATTTCAGTTTTGTAATAATTACTCCGCCATATGTTAGCACTTCGCCTTCAAAGGGATCTTGTGTGCACATCCTTAGCGTTGAGTTTATTTTACACTTCCAGTTGTAAGCAATTTCAGTTGTTGAGTTATTTGATCCTAGGGATCCTCTGACCATATGCCCGCCCCTCTTCCTTTAGTGGTTTTAGGGCGCATTCTTGGTTAGAGTTACTTTTATGCATCGTTTTGGTTTTGGAGCTAACTTACTTGGGTGCGTGTTGCATTATAATTGATATTGAAAAATCAAAAAAAAATTAAAGGGCCATATTTCATACTTGGATTGTTCATTGATAAAATTGAAAAAATTGGTGGAAGCTCGTTACATTTTGCAGATATCCACAGCGTTTCAGGGAGGAGTTTAAGATCACATCCTCAATGTTTATAATACAATCCCAAGCAAAGGCCCTAAATAAGGATCTTCTCACATTGCAAAAATCTTTTGTTAAGATTCTTTTCTGCATATGATTACTCTTCAAACAAACAAAAGAACACCTTTGAATCATGAGATAAAACATAACATATAATCCCAATTTTTCTTTCCCACATAGGTGCCAACCATTTAACATTTTTTTTGTTGGAAGATCCTTAGGTGTGAGACAAACAAAGAAAATACCCACATATTTTGATCATATTTTTCTCGTTCTCCAAAACCCCAAAAATTTCTTCATTGGGCAATAGGGTAAGAATTGATGATTGCTCACCTTGCAAGTGTTTTGTTTGCATCTGTGCTTGACCCTTCATCTTCTTGGTCACAATATGCAAACCCTTCTCCAACCACTAGAGCTTCTTTGAAAATTTGGCATTAAGCACACCTCCCTCATTCTTGACATCAAAATCTGCCTCCATGAATAACACTTTTGCATATGGTCACTGGTAGCTGGAAAGATGATCTTTAGCAGGACCTTGACACATCGGGGAATAGAGAAGATGTCCCTACAAAGACTAATAATGCAGATGAATGTGGGAGGAACATCCAATATAAAAATAAATCATAAAACAAAAAGGAATGTAACAAAAAAAACACAAAACCATAACTTAAAAAGACCACTAGCAGGACAAGAGCACAAAGAGGAACAAGGTAGATAGAGGGCTAGAAGGAGGAGAACAACGGAGGACAACTTTTCATCTTCCACACCAGAGTTCTCCACACTAGCCTCTTGATTCACTTTACAATGGGATTTTGCAAAAATAGATGTTAATGAAATGTGTGATAAGTCTAAAGACAAATCCAGTTTAAAAATTAGGTGACTCAAGGGTTTGAATAGAAGATGTTTTGCACTTCCGATTGGCAATGAGATTTCATCATCTCAGCAGTAGTGATCATTATTTATTCACTTCATAGCAGCAAAACTGATTTTCATGCTTTTGACAGTCTACAGCAGTTTTGTTGCATCAGACATATGCCAGAGATAAGCAGGACAGAAAATGAAGGATTATTATCTGCAAAGAGAACAAGGAGAGTCTAAATTCGTAAATTCTGAGTTTACAACAATCTTTGACAAGTTCAGTTAGTACTTGGCACTAGAATGCAAGTATCAAGTGTTACTTGAAGAAAACAATTCCACCAAGGCATGCCTTAAAGAATCAGAAAGCAAACTTTTGGCAATGGAACAGGGAAACAAAATTCAGACACTCCTCATTGAAACATTGTCACAAGTTAGTCTCCTAAGTATCCTTATTGAAAAGGATGTTCATATGCAGCTAATGGAGGAACACATAAAATGTCTAGGAAAAAATATGCAAAACTTGAATGTTAGCTGCAAAACTGTTTTTTAAAACCACAGATGCAAGAAGCTGAAATCTTACCTGCTCAGGATTTGATACGTGGATTTGTGAAAGAGGAGGAAGGGATGACCCACAATCAACATTATATGGCTCATGGAGTAGATGAAAAGTCCCATTTGTGGATACAAAGGTTGTTTGATCAGGACAAAGGAAGGAAAGAAAGTCTAGGCGAATTTTGTTTGGAAGGAGCAGTTCAACACAGATAGAGACCATTGGTCAAATCTTCTTCATTTGCCCATCCGGATTATGCAGCTTTTGAAATGACAGAATGAGGTTCAGCAAAAAGTATCCAGAATGGCGAAAGATAAGCTGAAAGTAGATGTCAATTTGAATGTTTTACAAGGAGAGCAACACAGAGAAGATGATAAAATAATGTGTAGCACCAGTCAGATACTGGAGTTGCAGGCAATGCCGAAAGAACTCCAAGAAAAAACAAGGAAACACAGAAAGGAAAGACACCAAGTTCAGGACTTGGCTGTCAGTATTGAGATACCCAATAAATCTTCACAATCTTCATCATCAATGACATATTTTGAAGACAACAGTTGAAACACATGGATGAGAATTGTGAAGCGAGAGCATGGTATTGTAAGGGATTGTTTTCAAAAAAATTGAAAGGGGTAAGCAAGTTGAAGCACCAAAGGCTGCATAAATTAGAGAGTTTGAGGTAATGTGCAATGATTTGGAAGGAGGTAGATAAGAGTAACAGCCAAAGCTTCTCTCTACCTTTAGATTCAAAATGTCAAGATTAATTATCAGAACATTAGAGTTAGGTTTTTTCAAAGGATTTTTCATGATCAGAACAGAAAAAGCTCCATCAAAATCTCTAGAGCCAATTTTTGAACTTGTTTTTTAGCTGCACTATATATAGCCCACACTATTTTAAGTCGTCACCATTTTTAGGGAGATGGGATTATTCTGAGAAATCTATTTTAGTAGCTATTGATAGACCAGCTATTTTTAGATGACCTTCTAGAAGGCTATTGTTTGTTGACAGTTATCAGGTTATCTAGAATCTAATTGCAGATTTTCCAAGTTAGATTTAGTATTTGTGGACATAATTTTGTAACAAGCTTGCTTTGCATGCAAGCATTCCATTCTTTGTGTAGGAGTGTTAGTTTTTAATTTATTTTTCATGCAACATATTGTAAAACTCTTTATAATATGCACTTGGCATTTATTTTTTGGGATTTAGTATCATTCATTCAATAGAATCTAGTAGTGCTTATGTTTGTTTTTTTGATAAAAGGCCGAAGGCCTGAACTGTTTTTTATTTGTAGTAATGCTTATGTTGCTTCTAAGGTTCTATTGAGATGTTTTGTGTTATTGTGCTTTTATGAGTTGAATATTGCTTGACATTTATTGAAAGCTTTGTATTGCAGTAGGTGTTAGGCTGGTTGTTGTATTTGAATGCAATTACCATGTTCAGCTTATGAGCTCTATATTGCAGTTTTACTTGAAATTGGAGATTGTGGATTTGTATGTAACTCCTTAGTTCAATTTACTCAAGTGTTGTGTCCTTTTGTTTAAACCTATTTAGTCCTTGTGCCATACTCATATCTTTTAATCTTTACTTTTAGTTAGAAATAGGTAGTGTATGATAGTTATATGGGTTTATTTTGAGTTGAAAAACATAAAAACCTATAGCCTTGAGTGAAAGTGCATATCGACCTTTTCCTCTAGCCTGAAAACAAAAAGACATGTCTTATTGTAGTTTTGTTTGTATATTACATGCTTAAATATGCATTATAGTTTTTTTTGTTATGCATAGATTAGCCCAAAAAGCACACTAGTACGAATTGTAAATAATAATTACATACTGACTAGATTAGGGTTTTTAGGTTAGTATTTGTTTATAAGGAATCTCCCCTTCTAATTCAACGAAAGATTTTACTGTACACATTGTTTAGTTTTGTGTCACAATAAAAGGTGCAAATTAAAATGTTAACATTGACCTGTTTTGGGTAAAGAAGATGAGCAAGGGCATCCAAAGAGTAATTGATGGTATACTAATATAATGAAGGGGAAAAGTGGTCCTTGGATACCTATATCACCAATGCATTTATCATTCATTTAACATCTAAACCTTATATTTAAGGTTTTACTTTCAAACCTTATATGCTTGGTGTTTTCCTTGTATTTTAAAAGTTATTCAAGTGCTATAGTAAATGTAATTATTCATATACATGAATGAATTCAAATTTTGGACACTTAAAGACACCCATGAATAAGAAGTTAATAAGATTGGTTGACAATTTATAGGACTACTAAGTATCAACTAGTCTTTGTATTATATTTTCCTTTTATCTATGTAGGTGTTTGGGGAGGCAAGGGCCAAGGGAAATCATTCCAGACAGAACTTATCTTCAGTGCAATGGGGATTGAACCAGTTATTATGTCTGCAGGAGAACTTGAATCTGAAAGAGCAGGTTGTCTTTAAACTTGAAAGAAAATATGTGAATATAATTTTTTTTTTTTAAAGAAGTACATGTGCTATTTTCTTTGTTTGTATTGTTGATGCATATTCTATAATATTTTTTATACTGGACTGTTTTTGCACTCAAGAAATACTCTATTGAAATGATCAGAAAATAACAACCAGTGGTGCAATCACTGGCTCCAATACATGTTAGAATTCAGAAATAAGTTCTCAAAGTTTGCTATAGTAAATTTAATTAAAAAATTTCCCAAAATACTGAAAAGTTATTCTTCTTTGCAAGTCATAGTTACCATATTGAATAAACATGAAATCTTTTGTTAATTGAACCAGTGTAGACTGTATCTAGCTAAGTTTGTAATTTAAAGACCTCAAACGGAAAAATGAAAATGTCAAAAATGTCTGTTATGGGCTTCAGTAGCATTGCACATAGCATAAACATTATAAATTCAGTTATAAAATATTCTCAGTATTATTGTTCAGCTTTTCTTTTTTTGCTTCTCAATAATGATCTACCCACATAGGAAACATTGCATCCTTCCTCTTGAATGTGAGTACAGGTCTTTGAGATTAGCCTCACTTTCTCTAACTTTCCTCGAGCGAAACTTTTGATTACTCATCAGGAATTACGAGTAATATACAGGAATGCTCTGAAAATTTGCAAGGAACATTAAAGTGCATTTTTTCATAAAATTCTCTCAAGGGTAGTAGAAAAGTACATGTCATGATTTTACTTTTGGTTGTCATGGTCTTAGTAGTTTAAAGAGGAATGCATGGAAAATTTGCAAGGAACATTAAGAAATAATTTTCATAGAATTCTCTCAAGACGAGAAGAAAAATATGTGTCATGTTTTTTGCTTTTGTTTGTCGTGGTCTTACTAGTTAGATGTTTACAACATTCTATGCTTTTTATATTGTTATTACTACTGCTTGATTATAAGGTTAATTTTAAACTAGAGAACTTGGTGAGTGTTTGACTATTACATCAATAGTTAGATTTTAGTTTAGATTAGAATAATAATAAATAAATTACATACAAATGTTAATTTATATAGTTTAGTTAATAGTTAGAATAAATAATTGTTAGTTGCTTTTGATTGAAATTAAAAGCGAGGGTTTTTGAAGGGGCCCCGAAACCCTTTACAAAAAGGAAAGTTGTATCAAAAGATAGCAAACATTAACAATCAACAGCCAAAACGCAACAAGACATCAACCAGACAGCTGCCAAAAAAGAGAGACAAAAGCACACAACTACATATTCTTTAGTATATCTGCAGCTTCCATGTCGCTCTTGATAGACTTCTGATGTTCATTCATGACTTTAGACATATCTTTAGCAAGAGTCCCAACTTGCATCTTGGTCTTATTGCAAGTTCTAGCATCGGGCCCACAAACATTTACCTCATTAACCAAAACATCCTGCGAGCCAGCAACCTTATCAACCGAAGCTTCCTCCTCCACGTGCCTTTCACCAACGTCTTTTCACCAGGATCTCCCTCCATTCGTTTCTTAGCCTTCTCATTAAGAGTAGCAAGGCCCTTAGCCTCATGCCTCATAGTAGATTTAGTTCCATCAACGACCTTGTCCAATTTCATGCTAACCCTTTCCATCTGCTCTTCCAATGTTATAATTCTTTGTTCAAAAATCTACTTCATTTTCAGCATCTCCTCAGCAACAATCTTCAAGGAATTAAACAACTCATCAACTTGAGTTTGAACAAAAGACTGCGAAGATTCCTCGACTTTTCTCACAACACCTCGAACCTTCACATTAGTAATGTTAAGCTCATGAAAAACCCATTTGAACAATTTGAATAGGGAAATGGTGCCCTCCTTAGCCAGACCCAAAACATTGGGAAAGTCCTCCCGATCAAAGTTAAACACATCCCTAGCCTCCACATCACCCTTCTGGGAAATACTATTCTTATCCTGGCTCTCATAGACCTCCTTACCTTTAGCCCCAACTGTCGACATTTGAATTTTGCGGAGAGAGCTAACAATGTCCTCAGCCACAAACCTCCTATTCTGCTTCTCCATATTGTATGTCCGCTTCGTGATGTCGTTTGATTGGCCGTTGGCCTATTAGGGCAGAGTAGGCTATGCGAGGAGGTGAAATTAGGGAGTTTCTAGTTTCGGAGGTTGCTTGAAGTTTGGGTTTCTGAATACAGATTCTTTCTGGGTTTTTAGAGAGCTTCGCAGTGGTGTGTTCAGTTTGGCATTTCGGGCAACTTCACGAATTTACTATTTTTAGTAAATTCTATTTTTAGCAGTGGATAGGTTGGGTTCAGTTCAGCTGGTCATCTTCTTTAGTTGTTTCAGTTGGCACTTCAATTCTTGGCCTTGGGCGCATATTTCTTGGAGAGATAAGTATTTTCATTAAAATATTATATTTTAATATTATACCCCTTGCCTCATGATTTTAAGTTGTTTTAAAAGGGAACTTTGAGGTCCGGTCATGGAGAATAAGTTATATACTTAAATGTAAAATATTGAGATAAAGAAAGGGGCCTATTTGAGAGATTTGATTTTATTTTAAAAGTGAAACCTTTGATATTATTAATGGTGAAAAAGGGCCATTCTTTGGAGGAAAAGGTGGGTGAAATTAGGGTTTGGGGCGCCTTCTGGAAGCTCTAGATATTTCTCTCTTGTCTATTTAATCAAGCCTCAGCTCTTCATTTGGGATCTTTTGTCTACTACACCGTTATGCTGCTGAATTGTCTTCAGGCACTCGCTTCGAGGAAGGCACACCTCCTAGCATTGGCTCATCTTCTTGCTTGAAAGATAGCAACTAGTTGAGAGGTTAGCTTGTAATTGGGTTGTTTGCATTTGTAGTTGAGTTGTATTGCATTTGGTAGATGTAATTCCAGTATTTTGTCATGTTCCAGAGTTGCTGATGTTGCATAGCTGTAGCAAGTTTTCATTCATAACTCAAAAATACAAAAAGATATTGTTCTGGGTGTTGTCTATTTCATCTTGTCTACAAGGGGCGACCCTTCTTGCAAATTTGTGGAATTTATAACGAAGTTTCTGATTTTTCCTTGCAAAATCGCCCCTACTAGAGGGCCGTACCATTTGGGAAGTGTCTTGGGTTGTGTGCAAAATAAATGAGAGGTATTTGGTGAGGTTTTAAGTGTTCCTTGGGGGCGCCTTTATCTTTAGAACATTCTGCATTTTGTCTCACGCCATTAGGGAGTGTTTGGAGCAAGTTATGAGCAATTGAATGGTTATTATGTTGCAGATTTCCATCATTCTATATTGGAGGTCTGATATAACAGATTTAAGAAAGTTGTTCTTGGGTTGAGATTTGAATATTGGAAGTCAAGTTGATATTGTGAAGGCTTACTAATCATTTGCAGCTTGAAAGGACTCAAAACTTCAATTAAGAGAAAATTCTATCTTATTGTAAGCTGCTAGTAGTACTAACAGCATTTCCTCTCTTATCTCTCATTTCACTGAATTGTAATTCCCACTGAATAAGTGGAAGAGGCTGGCTTGCCGCCTATTTACTTGTTTTGCATTGTAATTTCCTAAGTCTCCGCCATATGGTCGCCTCTTATCCATCACGGATGGAGTAGCACATACTTGGTGTTGAGCTATTTTTCAGTATTGCAATAGATAGGGATCCTCTGACTGTATGCTCGTCGTTCGCCGGCGCATCTCTTGGTTAGAGTTCTTGTTCAGCATTTTCCTTTGAGATCCTCTGACCAATGCTCACACCTTGCCCACATCGGGATCCTGGTGTACATTCTGGTTAGAGTTACTTTCAGCATCGTTTTGGTTTATGCACTAACCTTAACGGGTGCGTGTTGCATTGTAATCAATTGTGAAAATAAATAAAAAATTGGTCCGGTTCATTACA
>VDFB02088420.1:0-19370 GCA_007258455.2 Sequoia sempervirens
TTTGCAATATTCTCCTTGAGAGCCCTCACAGTGTCACGACTCTCCACGCAGCCAACCTCACACTTTTCGGCGCCATTAAGCTCAATAGCGGATCAAAGGCTTCGGTAGCCTCCCGCCGCCCATATAAGCCATGAAGGGTGACATCTGAATGGTCATATGGAATGTCGAGTTGTAGCAATACTCACAAATGTATCCATTTGACCCACGCCTTCTGCTGCCCTGCTATGTAGTTGCTGAGATATCCCTCCACCCACTTATTTACTATCTCTGTCTGCCCATCTGTCTGTGGATGGTAACTGGTGCTCGGCGTAAGCTCGGTCCCGCAAAGCCTGAAGACCTCCTGCCAGAAGTTACTCAGGACCCGGCTATCTCTATCACTGACGATGCTCCGAGGCAACCCATGAAGTCTGAATATCTCTCGAAAGAACACCTACGCCACGTGTATTTGTGTGAGTGGTAGTGATCCAGGAAAGAAGTGGAGCATGCCGTGAAAGCCGATCCACAACCACGTATATACAATCCCGCCCTTGGGCTTTAGGCAAGCCCGTGATAAAATCCATCGACAGGCATTCCCACTTCCTGTCAGGAATCGGAAGTGGCTGTAGTAGACCTGCCGGGTGAGTGTTCTCCTGCTTGTTCTGCTGACAAACAGGGCACTCACGCACATACTGAAGAACATCTCTCTTGAGACCTTCCCACGTGAACCTCTCCCGTATCTGCCTGTAAGTCTTGAAGTAACCGGGATGTCCTGCTGTGGGAATATCATGAAAGGCCCTCATAACCATGTTCTTCACCTCAGAACCGGGAATCAGAAATATCCTGTGCTTGTAAATGATCAAATCATTTACAAGTGTGTACCTGGTATCTACTGCTGATCCCTCGACAATGCTGGAGGCCCAGCTGTCCTTGGCATACTCTGCCACTATCAAATGCCTCCAATCCTCTGCAATCTGACCCATAGTGCCTAAATACGGTCTCCGTGATAATGCATCTGCCACTACGTTCTGAGTACCTTTGATATATGAAATATCAAAGTCATAAGCCTGCAGCTTGCTGACCCACTTCTGCTGTCTGTCGTTGAGATCTCGCTGCCCTAAAAAGTGTCTAAGACTGTTATGATCAGTCTTGATGCAAAATTTGCTGCCAACAAGATATTGCCTGAATTTCGCTAAGGCATGCATAATCGTGAGCATCTCTTTGTCGTATATGCTATACAACCTCTCGGGTCCTCTGAGCTTGCGGCTCTCATAAACTATTGGGTGCTTGTCCTGCATAAGCACCGCACCAATGCCCTCACCTGATGCATCACACTGAAGCTCAAACGGCTTCGTAAAGTCCGGCAGTGCCAAAACAGGGCAAGTGGTCATCAACTCCTTGAACTTCTCAAAACACTCTGTGCTTCGGAAGTCCAAACAAACGCCCCCTTCTTCATCAAATCTGTCATCGGGGCTGCATGTCGTGAATAACCATTCACGAATCTGCGGTAGAATCCACACAAACCGAGAAACCCTCTCAACTGTGTCAGGTTCGCCGGTGTGGGCCAATCAACAATGGCGCGGATCTTCTCAGGATCCATACGCACTCCATCCGCACTGATAATATGACCAAGGTATAACAATTCGGTCATCCCCAAATCGCACTTGGATTCCTTGGCGTACAAGGACTCCCTCTCCAAGATGCTCAATACAGTCTCCAAATGAGCCAGGTGCTCCTGCCAAGTCCGACTGTATATCAGAATGTCATCGAAGAAAACCAACACAAACCTCCTCAGCAAAGAATGAAATACCCTGTTCATAGTAGACTGAAAGGTAGCTGGCGCGTTAGTGAGCCCAAATGGCATCACTACGAACTCGAAGTGCCCACAATGACATCTGAAGGCTGTCTTCTCTATGTCCTGCTCACGGACTCTAATCTGGTGATAACCCGACCGTAAATCAATCTTCGTGAAATAACATGCCCCATGAAGCTCATCAATCAACTCATCTATCCTCGGTATCGGGTATCTGTTTTTGATTGTCCTCTTATTCAGGACCCTGTAATCAATGCACATGCGCAACGTTCCATCCTTCTTCTTCACCAATACAACAGAAGAAGCGAACGGCGACTTACTAGGTCTAATGTGACCCATAGCCAGTAACTCCTTTATGGTCTTCTCAATCTCATCCTTCAATCTTTTCGGATGCCTGTAAGGAGTTATCATGATGGGTTTTGCACCCTCCTCGAGCTCAATAATATGCTCTATCCCTCTATCTGGAGGTCTACCTGGCGGAATATCACTGAACACCTTATCATGCTTGACTCTGATCTTCTGAATGTCCGGATGATACTCTGTCTTCTGCTGTCCCTCCTGTAAAGGTGCTAAATGACACTCGGCAGCCCACTCTACCATGTCATGACGCATGAGCCGCTCCATTCGGCGAAAGGAAATTGTTTTAAGGTCGCTGTCCCGTATTGCCTTAGAATGTGAGTCTTCCCGTCGACCTCAAAACGTATTTCCATATCCTTGAGACGAAGTGTGACCTCCTCCAGTGAGTGCAACCACTTCATTCCCAATACTAAATCGATGTCTCCCATATTGACAACATAATAATCTGCCTTGAACTCATAGTTGTTCAAGCGTAATGGAAGATCTCTAATCATGCGTTCGCATCTCAAAGTGTACCCATCCGCCACTTTGACTCTGATGCCCTCAAACTCCTCTGTGATAAGCCCTCGTTTCTCAACGAACCTAGCATCAATAAAATTATGCGTAGCTCCTGTATCCAATAGGGTAATGACCCTCTGACCTGCTAATACACCACGGAGCCGGAAAGAACCCTCCTGCTGAATGCTAGACAATCTGCCCTCCTGTATCTGAAGCTCGGGCTCTACCTCCACTCTATGCTCTGGAGTCTCTGTCTCTGACTCATCTGAATGCTCAGGCTGCTCTGAATTTTCTGATTCTGAGTCTTCATAGTATGCCCACATAACACGATTCGCCTTGCCCTTAGGTCTTAGAGGGCAATCGTGATTGGCATCATACGGTCCCTTGCAGTAAAAGCATAACTTTTTCCTGCGAAGGTCATTCAGGGCCTCACGATCCAAGGGTGGGAAGGCTGATTTACCCTTCGAATCGTTTCTATAATCTGATTTGTTTTTGTTATAATCAGATTTGTCATTGTTTTTATTAAAGCCCTTGTTGTCTCGGAACGATGAAGAACCTCTGGAGTTAAATTTATTTGCCGGGGCTGCGAACTCCATGTTACGTGCCTTCCTCATCGCCTCCTGTAATGATGGAGGGTCAAAGGCTTTTATCCAGCCTTTAAGTGGTTCTGACAAACCCTCCATAAAGAGAACTACCAACCGCCTCTCAGATATGCTCGGAACCATGACGGAAAGTCTCTGAAAGTCGCTGATGTATGTCTCGAGATTGCCACTCTGCCTCAACTGTGCCAAATCTCTGAAGTAAGTCTCCGGATCCTTCCTATCAAATCTCTCAACCAGCCTGTCTACGAACTCCTGATATGAAGTGATCCTATCATGATGTAGCGTCACCATACCGTGATGCCACCAGTCATAAGCTACTCCCTCGAGGTGCAGTGTAGCGTAACGGATAGCGTCTCTCTCAGCCATCGGACGCAAGGTAAGGAATGTATCAAGCTTGCTAATCCAAGCTTGGGCTGTCATCTTCCCACTGCCATCAAACATTACCAGATTCAACCTGTTAGTTGCATGTTTGAGGTCATTATTCTGCTGTCGGGGTCTCCAATCCTGACGAGCCCTATTGTGTTCACGCCTCTGTGTGATAAAACGGTCAAAAGTGATCCGTTCTCTGACTGCAGGAGGTATCAACTCCCACTCCTCGTTTGCTGCCATAAGGTTATCAGCAAACAAATCATCCCGATCCTCCTCTGGCATAGCCTCATCGGGCCTGTCTCGTGAACGTAGGCCTTGTAGGCCTATCAGCTGTCCGTGACACTGTCCTAGGTGCTCTCCGTGACCCAGCATCACTCCTGTCATCGTCACGATGTGGTGACGGTCTCTCAAGTCCCTTGTCCCTCGCAAGGCTCGGCGGCACCGGCCGTAATACCGCCGTAACGACGTTGTCCTGCACGAAGATCTCCTGAGTGAGTAAACCTCAGATCATCCTGATCTCTATTATGAGGGACATCTGTCCGAGGTATATCTGTTCTCTCAGCCCTATCATTCCTGTCAGCCATGATTTCCGGCTGCCTGCTCAAACTGCGTTGCCTTTCAAGCAAGGCACGTCTTCGAGTGTAGTACCTGTATGTATCAATTTCCTCTGGTTGCATGTGATGGCCCAAACCCTAGGATGGCAGAATCAAGCTCTGATACCACTGTAGAAACCCTAGGTTTCCCTCTAACACTGCTCTGATTGATATTTTTAGTTTTCTGACGTTTTTCTGAAGTTTTGTGGTTTTTTTGTAATTTTGGATTTTTCAATGCATTTATGAACAGTACGGCTTTGACAGAAAAATATAATAAATTCTATAAAATTGATAGATCTTCAATAAGTATAGCAAATACAAACTAGATTGAAGGCGTCTCTTTTATTCATCAAATATCCTTCATATACAAATGATCTGACAACATGCAAGACAAATAATGAATTTTTATTATGAAAAGAACCTGATTTGCTGGTACGGCTGAAGGTACAAATCAGTACGGCAGAAATAAATATGCTCTCTTTCCCTCCTTCTGGCATGCACAAATGGATCATATGGTATTGGCGCCCATTTTGAAGCAAACTGGAGATCTCAAATGAAGGCGTTTATTTTTATTTGAAGAGTACGGCCCAGGTACAATGGTACGGCCCTGTCAGAAGTACGGCCTGGCAGAAATAGTCTTTTAGTTTGTACGGCCTCCTCAAAGTTGATGTCTAAGACTCTGAATATGGTGCGCCCCAGCCAATGACTGATCTCTGGAAACAAATACTGAAGGAAACCTCTGATTAATAGTAAACTCTGAAGCTCTGTAGTTTTCTCTGAGTAAGAAAACCTCTGTAGGCAATAAATCGAGTGATATTGCACACTCTCTGAACTGCTTTCCGCTGGAGATGGCTCGTTCTCCAAGGAATCGAACGTGAAACCCTAAGTCTCAGGCTCAGACCAAAAATTGATCAATATCAAATTCAATAATCTCATAATGGCGCACTTCCCAATGCAAAAGCCTCTAATACACTGAAAAGTGCGATTCCCTTGAAAATAGGGTTTTAATGAAATATTCACGTTTTAATATTTTAATATTTCAATAGTCCATCACTGAATAATTCAATTACTTTTAATCATGACTTTTGGCCCCTTCTGATGTTGGGCGCACCCTTCAAGAAAAACCACTTAAGTTATAATATTAAATTATAACTTTATATTATAAACGTTAATTAATTAATATTTAATCAATACGATCAAATATTAATATCTCCCTTATTTCTAACCCGTTCGATCCGTCTGATGCTGACAGACTGACCTGATGCCGCAAGCCACCACAAAGCAACTCAATAAAAATAGCAATTCTGCAAATGACCTCCGATCGAGCCAAACGAAAGACTGAGCCGAGCCAAGCTCCGAATGACCCCCATCCACATCAATTTCACGAGGAGATGATAGCCAACTCGTCAGTCTCGAGATGTCAATCGAGAAGGGACATGACAAGGCATCATGTTTCCATAGTCCATTATGTTGAATGACGAATACTTTTAGATTTAATTGCTTAAGAATTTTCTTATCAACATTTTGGTTCACACTCCATGATCCATCACTAGGATGAAGAAAGCAAGAGAAGAGAGCAAGAAAGTGCTACCAAGGTTCTCTCCTAGAAAGGTTATATTCGACTTTGTTGACACATAAATAGGTTTTCTATAACAAGTGCTAGCTTGTCTAGGTCATGCCTTTTGAGAAACTGTTGTCAAAATGGTTTTCAATGCCTAGAAGTTATTGTGCCATGCTAGTTTGTGTAAAGCCAAAAGACAAAAAAGTTGGTTATTCTTTGTTGTTTCAATCTTTCCTAGGGAGGAAATAAATGGATAACTCATTTCATTGCATAAAGTTCTATCTAGTATTATTGTTTTAATGGATGAGAAACATAATGTGCAATTGGAAAAGAATATAGACAAAACTAATGAAGGAAATAAGCTAGTTAGAAAAAGGATTTTTATATCAGGATCATGTCAATAAATAGGTTTGTGAAATTTGAGGAAAAGAAAATTTATTTCTTATTGATCTATGTGCTTAAATTAAAAGTTTAAATTAGTTTTTCTAAATTGATTTTTTTTTTCTACAATTGGATTATAAGTCAAAACCTCAAGAAATATTTTACACACAAGATCCCAAACTATTATTATTTAAGTATAATAAATAATGCGTGTGTATATATATATATAAATTGTATACATACATACATATATATGTATTTATATAAATTATATATATATATATTTAATTTAGAGAAATATAAATTATATATATTTTTATTTAATAAAACATTTCATAAATATTAATGTTTTAAAAAGTAGAACATTATAAAACAATTTTTTTTAAAAATATATGACATTCGATCCCTAGGTCAAATGGGGGTTGACACCCCCATATACCTGGGGGGAGGGCGGCACCCATGAGGCCACAACCAACCCCATGAGGGCTGTGGTCTCCATGGGAGGGCCTCGTCCCCATAATGTTTGTTGCTTTTAATAATATATATATATATATATATGCAGAATTTTCATTGCAATCTGTTTAGTTGATAAGTATCTTTGGAACTTGTAATAAATATATGAAAATATAAACTTGTTGGAATTAATTTTTACTGATGTCAAAAGAGTATGAGAGATTGTTGGACATATTGTCAAAGGTGAGAAGATTAATTGTCACTGGTGTCAAAGCAATGGGTGAGATTGTCATTGATGTCAAAGGAGATGCTTAGATCTAGAAGGCCTAGAAGTGAAGTCAAGTTTATGTTGTGTCACCAAATCAAGTGATTGCATGTTCTTGTAGGGTCAAGGTCAGAGGTAGAAGGATACTGAATTACCATTGTTAAAGGTGGGATCATGGTCGTAAATATATTGGTGAAAGTGCAAGGTTGATTAGCAAAATGTTGGTTATGCACTATAGTTAGCATAGTTAGTCAAAAGTAAATAAAAGCAATAGAATAAATAAATAAATAATACATGTTTTGTTTCAGGAATTAGTCCCCGATGGTGATTAGTTGATCTGGTGGTTGCCGACGGTTGGTGTCATCAACCAATGCCAGCCAACTATTTATAGTTCCAAATTAGATGTAATCGGGAACCAACACAGATGCTACATAATGTAATGATTGCTGCCATATGAATATAATACCAATACATTGTTCTGTGCAATTGCTATGTGATTACTTTATTCTGTCGATGCTGTTTTGTAATTCCGTTTACTCTATATTGCATTTACCATGTAGTGAGTAAACATGCACAGGATCACCAACCGTGCACATATTTATGGATGAAATAGATGAAATTGGTGGACATCGTTTATGTGAAGAAATTCCAAGGACAAAATCCTACGTGAGAGTTTTTGAATATGAATTAGATATAATAGATAACATTCTCCATACTAGTAGACATGATTATTCCACGTCCATGAAGATGTGAGTTAGAACAAACTATAAACGACTCAAGAAGATAGGCTAAATTACAAAGACTAAGGTCCATGCAAAATGAGAAGGTATCAGGAAAATGTGATGATATACAAGCTGCATATTATTCTTGAAAGGCTCTGTCTAGATTACATGCGAAAGGTATCGAAGTAGGAAATCAGCAAGAAGATTAACAATTACATTAAGGATCACTACACTTTATCATTAAGTGCTTCACCGTCTTTCATTTGTTAGTATATTTATTGGGCTATTTAAAAGCTATTAATATATGCTTTTACATTAACTTGGGGTTCAACATGGATCGACCCCTATTTAAATATTAATTTAAATTTAATATAACTTTCACTTTCCTCAAAGGTGGTGGTAATGAATGGAGTCGGCCTTGGATAATCCATGACTCTAATTGAAGGTAAAGTCGGCTCACATGTACATGCATTTGAATGACGATTTAATGGCCTTCGGCTTGAATAGTTTCTTTGACATTAATCTCCTTTGACATCAATGACAATTAAAATCTTGGATAATGAATTCCTTCTTGACATCAATGATAACAATGTGACATTATAATGTCCCGTTTTGGCACTTAGTCAATTTGTGCAGATTTAGCCAATTTTCAAGTCTTTTGGAGGCTATTTGGTTAGTTAGGGAGAACTCCAACATTGTTGGAGAAGCGTTTGATTAGTCTTGCAAAGCAATTGTTCTTGGGTTTGAGTTTAGTTGGTTAGTTAGAGCCTTTAAATGCTTTCAGAATCGATTTTCGACCATTTGGGTGCTTTCCAAACATCTTGGAGGAGCAAACTATTTTTAGAAAGCCACCAAGTTGATTTCAATCATCTCTCTATTGCTTCAGTTTCATTATGGTGTGGTTAGAATTGGATTCCGATGATGTTGTAGTACTTTCTGCAACTTGAGTGAGTTATTAAGTTATTCAATTAATATTTTACTAATGTTGTCTAATGTTGAGAAATAATTAAAGGACAACTTAGTGTGATAGCTCGTTGGAAGGGTGATTAAATGTTTTACACATAATGAATTATTTAATTTAAAGCAAATTGTTTTTTTGGGAAGAATGGCAAAAAGCAAAAAAAACTGTTTTTTTGAAAAAGAAATGAAAAAGCAAAAAACACTTTTTCGAAAAAGCAGTGAAAAAAGCTATAAAAGGAGGTCTTGGGGGCTCATTTAGATATGTTGAAGATTACACATATTGTTATGCTACTAGATTGAACCTGCGAGTTCTTCCAAAAAATGTTTGAGGATAAAAACCTTCATTTGATTCCTAGTTTCGGATTTGAAAGGTAATTCCTAGCCAGTGGAATCGTTGTATTTAGGAATCACATTGTGCTTCAACGGAGTTCTAGTTCCTGGGTTTCACACAAAAGAAAATTCAAAGTATTTTGATTGGAGATTTTGGGATTTATGTTTTGGTGAATGTTTGCAAAGATTTTGGATGTGGTTAGGAGTTGATCTTTGGTGGTTTGGAGGGAGTTTGATGATTCATCATGGCTGTTTTGATCTACAGCAGTTGTATATCAGACCTTGTAACAACGTTTCTTATCATAATAGACTTGACACTACACCTCCAGCAGTCTGTTCAGTGATTTTCAGACCTGCAATGTCCTTTACTTGGGTTTTTGGCATTGTTGGATGAAGGGGATTGCATTGGGAATTACTTCCAGCAGTCCATACTGTTCTTTGATAAATTGGGTATGCATTCTTTATGATTTCTGAGTCATTATATTGCTGTTTGGGTAAATCTGAGATGAGTATCAGACCTTTATATTGTTGTTTCTACACATTTTGGAGGTTTTTTGTAGAGTGGAGTATGCCTCCAATTGTTGGGCATTGACTTGAGGTTTCCTTGGTTGCTTAAAATGACATCTTGAATGATTTTGGATGGCTATTTGACCTACAACAGAGGAGTAACAGACCTGCAACCATCCAGTTAGCTTAGCCTTGTTCATATCAGCACTCTTATTTCTAGGTATACTGAATTGGTTGTGGTTTTGGTGATTGTTTTGATGTTAGGGTTGATATTTATCATTGTTATAACAGTTACTTTGCATCAGCAATAACACATTTCATTTTATAAATGATTTCCTTGAGCTAACATTGTAACACTGAGTGGTAGTACCACTAGTGATTTGCTCATGATATTTGGTGTTACTCACCCCATTGAATAAGTGGCTCTTGTTACTCACCCCACTAAATAAGTGGCTCTTGTTACTCACTCACCTCTGAAAAGCAGAAGAGTTGCTCTTGCTTATTGCATTTGCTCACCACTGAAAAGTGGAAGAGTTGGCTTTACATTTTCAGTATTGTATGAGCTTTTCCACTGAAAAGTGGAAGTGCTAAGCTAACCCCACTAGGTAAGTGTATTATTTTCAGTTGCTTCATTTTCAAGTATTATTGTAATCCCGTACACCGTATGCTCTAACCTCACGCACATTGGAAACTTGGTGATTAGAAAGTAGAAAGGAAAGTTGTTTAGCAATTTCCAATTATTGAGCTAAAAAGAATTTCAAAAAAATTTAAGGGTGATCATTACAAACATTCCTTCTACAATCTCCCATATGCCTTTGACATCAATGATAACAATCTTCAAATAATCTCATTCATACATTATTGATAATATGCTTTCCATCAAGCTTTGACAACAAATTCCTTCTTGATATCAATGACAATAAACTTAGACAGCTAATCCCTTCTTGACATCAATGACAACATTTGCAATATACTTTTCTGATCTTTATACCTGCATAATAGAACCAAAATTTATAATGAACAACTTAAATTAAAAAACTAAATATTCAATTTTGAATTTAAATTCAAAGTTTAGAGGTTACCTTCACGATCTCTATAGCTCTTTGTGCAAAAAGGTTGTCATAGACTATGCTTGCACCCTCTCTCCTTCAGGCTTCGAATAAGATTAGTCTAGCCATGTTTGACTCACAAACATTTGTTTCAAAGTAGTCAAAAACCAATAATTCTTTGCAACGTTAGAAAAATCGTTGCAAACCTTGTGACATCCGATCTCATCAACTCTTTCCCTTGCATGTGATCTCTCATTAAATGAAGAACTCAAGGGTGATTGTAGATAAATTTTGTGATGCTCCTTGCATCATCTACAACTAGTGTCACCTAATCAAGTTTGCTCATGTCCTCCAAAAGAAGGTCATGTTAGAACCACATTACATAGTACAAAGAACAATAAAGAATTCACTCATCAACTAGAGCATTTTTATTTTTTTGAAACAAACAACATAACAAAACGCAACTATGGCTGTTATAACATCAATTAAGATAGTGTTCCACCATATTAACATGAATGAACTGGTTTCATAAAATTCAAGTACTAAAAGGAAAAGTACAAGAGTAAGAGATTAGAAGTCCTCATCTAGATTTAGTGTCTTCCAAGACTCAGCTTTCCATCTGCAAGTGAGGGAAAGCATCATCTAAGTGCTTTTCCACCATCCACGAACTTGTGCAATCCCTCGCACACCTTCCTAATTGGAAGGGGGCCCTTCCCTTCTTACGAAAGGTAATGTTGGAAAACCCTCGAAACAACCATCTGAGCTCTAGTGGTGAAACCCTACCTAACTAACTCTGCCTTGCTACTAAGGATTCCTTCCTACTAAGCAAGCAACTATGGCTAGTTAGGTATCTGGGTTACGTGTGAGTACTAGGCGCAATCAATGGCACCTGCACCTACTATGGCCATAGCTTGTACTACTATACAGACTCACCCACCTTGCTCAACTTGGAAATGCTCTTCTAATCTAGGGCTTCTGAGAGGCTTTTTCTTCGCCTATTACACGTGTTAGGACACCCGTCCTAGGGCAACTCTTTTGACCTACTTAAGGCTTAACAACCCAACACACTTTTCTTGGCTACCTGCCCCGTGTGTGCAACATACATGATGCTAGGGTTTTACAATTTAAATCACATTCTTCATGGCTACTGCCACGTGAAACTAGTACAAATAATACTAGGGTTTTTATTTGAACACTCCTAATAGAGCAAACAGTAAAGTTTCCAAACCCAGGAAGGTAGACGAAACCTTTGTTAAAAATTCAAGACTAATTCAGTTCTCATATTGCACTTAACACATGCTGGCCATCTAATTGGCATGCATGGCATAATACCAAGAGGTAACCGGTCATGGATCAGGTATTTACTCAAAATCAAACAGCACACAGTTCTTTTATTACTTTTAATTGATAAAGAATCTCTTGCTTTTGTGGTCAACAATACATGTTCAGTTTATCATGGTACCTCTTGACACTCTTTAATAAGAGCAACGTTATCGATTAAGCTCATACTAACCCTCTGTAGTTTCAAGGTAAATCAAAAACATGGCACATTAAAATCATGCTACAGGTTTAGCCTATGAGGCTCTAAAAAAAGAAATAACCAATGAGCTAGTCTTGCGTCCAGGTTGAGGCAAGAATTGTTTTCTTTTTATCTAATAAGGCATAAACAGTGAATTTGCTGCTAAGAGTTCACCCTATTCAGGCTGTGCAACCAGATTATGAGCATCAATAGAAATATCTGACAAGAAGATTAAAATACACGTTGCCAGTATATTCTTGAGTTCTCTTTTATCAAGTAAACGCCTAATGGAATAGAGAGAGAAATGCACACAGCCCAAAATATCCTAAACTCTTGATTATCTAGAAGACATGAATTATAATTCTGGAAAACGCAGGCAGCACCATCCCCATGGACGTTTCTTGAGTCAAGAACTCTTAACTTCAAAAGGAAAATAACTCAAAAAGCAATACATGCCTGCTTATGAAATCTAGAACAGAAATTTTCTGAAGGAGAGTGTTGAGAGGATGCAGCTTGAAGTCTTTCCAGCTTGACTCCACCTTTGCTGTATATGCCAACCTCCTTATCCCTTATATAAGAGCTTCAAAATTCAGGTATTGCTCTATTCTTAGCCTTGACTATTCTTCTCCTCACAGTCCAAGCTAGCAAATCGGCTCTTCCCAACATTCACCAACGTATCTCCTCCTCTCTGCAACAACAACTGTCTCTTTTTCCAGCCTCGATTCTCAATAATCTCCTTTTTTTTTCCAAAGAGAAGCAATAACTACTCCTTCGAATGGTTGCCTAAGGTGATTATCAAAACCTCCCACGATTTTCTCAACTTCCCATCCCTAGGGAAATCGACCAAGATAATGCTCTTCACTTTTAAGCCAAGATTGAGTTTTAAGAAATCCGCCAACTATGCCATGACTTCCTTCATTTCCACGCCTCCCAGATACTAAATTTTAGGAACTATCTTAACAAGATTAAAGCCACGTCCAACCATGAGGCAAAATTAACTCTAAATTTAAATTAAATTCAAGAAAAGATTTACTCATCCCGTCCACTCTAGATGGCCCTGCCCCTCCTTTCGAATATGGGGTAATAAATGGTTAATTAAATATTTATATCTTTATCTCTAAAAATTTGGCGGTAATACAATATCACTTGCCTTTTAATTTTAAATAAAATATTCACTTGAATAAAAGTAATAAATTAAATACTTATGTATTTTAGCTTTAACCTCACTACCTTAAAAAGGTATTTATATTTAAAATGCCTCCAGGCGTTATCATGTAATCATGTAATGTCACTATATATATATAGTTAAGCTATTAGGCATAATTTCAACTGAATAGGTGATAATATCCTACCAACGAATTCCGGTGCCAAAATTTAGGTTTAATTTCAACGATAGAAAGAAGGTAGGAAAAATTGGTTTACGAAACCCTAATACCACTGACGGAAAAACCACTTCCTAGAATCCCTCGAATGACTTACATTAGAATAGGGCTCCAGACGACACTTTTAGGGTTCCCAGATCCCTTGACCAAACCCTAACTCAGATGGTGATTCCAGAGCATTTCCAACATTACCTCTCTACTCAGATGATACTTCCCCTCTTCTGAGGATCGCAGTATAGCTACCCTGCATCCAACTCCAAACAAGCGAAAAATTAGTTTGTCATCCAGATAATTCTCCATTATATATTTTCTATCTACACAATTACTACAAAGTAAACTTTTCTTTTCTAGGGCATCAAAACACAACTTATTCTTCCTGAATAGATCATAGCACACATCATAATGGCACAATTCTCATTGCATTAACAGAACTCAATCACAAGATTTCAACAATTCATGGACCGATGAATCCAACATTTGCATCATTCATCATTCATATTGCAAAAAGTAAAAGTGTTTTTAAAGCCACTAGGGTGGGATGTAACATCAAGGCAATGTGCTGCACAAGGTGTCCAAAAAAGTGTCTTATGTTTGTCTTGGAGCAATCTCCTAGCCGCCACATATGTTACTGCATTATCAGTTATGATTTGCACCACATTTTCTATGCCCACCTCCATGACAATTTCCTCCAACATTAGACACAATGTTTCAACATTTTTTACTTTGTTTGAGGCATCCACCTATTTCAAAATAACAACCTCACCATTTGAAGCTATCAAAAAATTGATAATGGTGTGATTTTTCCCATCCATCCACCCATCTAAAAGAATGGTGCAGCCATATTTTTTCCATTCCTTCTTTTGTTCTTCCACTATTAGGTTTGCCCTTTCAGTTGCATTGGAGAGCAACCTACAAGTACATACAAAGTGAAAGTACAAAATTTTAATTTTTAAACACAAATAGTGTCATGTTCTCGCACCCTAAGGAGGACTCAAATTCTTTTTGGGCGGGAGAAAAGTGTTTTTTAACACTAACATTTAAAAATTCAAAATAATATTAAATAATAGTAAAATATTAAATAATAATATAAATTTTGAATTACTGAAAATAATATTTAAATTTATTAAGTTTGGCTGACCAGTTTGGAAGTCGCCACTATGTTACTATAAATATAACTTCGCTTGATTGGTAGAGATGTTCCCCTGCCACTAAGTTGGTATTGGATCATAACTTCGCCTGATTGGTAGAGACGTTCCCCTTTGCTCGATCATCCTCTAGGGAGGATGAAAACCTTACCTGGGAATTGTGGTTCGATTCCACTTTAGTTGTTTCCTGACTCCATACTTTCCATCGCATGTGTGCACGCGTTGTCTGAACTACAATAGAGATCTCTAGTTTTCCCATTTGAATATTGAGATCACGATTTGGTTGGATAGAGGTAGTGAAGTTGTGAGTGGTGGCCGAGCCTTAGGTTCTGGCCACTCCATTTGATATCTTTTAGAGTTTCCAATAAACTCCATAAAACCAAGATCACCTGCAAAACTTGGATTAGCCTTCTACAAAGAGAAAATCAAACATGCAAGAGCAATTTGCATAAAGATGTCCAAATAATATTTTTGGGAATAATGAATTACATGAGATAACTTGCTTTTATAGAGCAAGATGAAAAACCCTAACAAGAAAACCTAATTAGGACTTAAGTAAACTTAATAAAGTGTAATTAAATATTTAATTACACCAACACCCCACCTTAAGTGCAACTTAGGGAGAATAAGAAACATGCAAATAATGCAAGGATGGATGCATGAAAGCATGAATGGGTCTCGACTACAAGGCCATGTTAGGTACCCATGTACATATGCAAAAAAGGGGAAAAGGAGAAAACCCAGTGGGACAAAACTCCTCCCCAAAAGATACAATAATGACAAGAGAGACCATACAGTTCCTCCCAATAATAATGAGATAACTTGCTGCAAAGAAGCACTAGAAGTACACTTGTGGAGTAACATTGGAATCTTTAATCCGACAAGCAAGGAAAGATAATTCTATTTACTAGAAACCATATTAGAGTCATTGAATGACTTAGGTTGAAACATGATAAAGCAACATCAGACCTGATGCCAAGGAACACTGGAAAACTCGTAAATTGACACAACCTTGGAATCTATGAAGCAACAACTAATTGAAAACTGATCATGCACGAGAAATAGAGAATGCAGCCAAGTGATGAAAGATGGAGGACTCCATAAGACCCCCCAAGTACACCATCCATCACATAGATACATAAGAAATGCCCCCCCATAAGAGGGAATAATATGATGAAAGAATCTGGAAGCTATGTGTATCTTGGTGCTGACGCCAAACTGTGACTAAAAATGATTCATAGGAGCAAGTACCATGAAGATTCTGGAACATTAACCATAAAATGAATGACCCTCAAATTGAGATATGACCTGTTGGGTGAAAATTATGTAATCAACTTTTCGATAGATTACACAACTAGGACTTCAGCCACAGCTATGTGAGATATGAATCTCTCCTCTCAGAAAAGGGGAGGCGCCCTTCTTACTGCTGACGGAAGCGATGGTAAAACAAATAAAGTAATTACACAATGTACACAATCCTTACGAAGTGAGGGGGGGGGGGTGTCACATTCATCCTTCTCTCTTTTTTCAGAGAAGATGTTTACAATGCTTCATTGTTGGAAGTTCTCAATTCTTAATAACTTTAAACGATCAACTAGCAGTAATACCAATACCTCTATCTTGTCAAAGCAAAGCATAGAGATACCAGAAGTAATTAACAATAAACAAGTAAAATAAAAGGGAAAGCTCATGAAGGCACAAAGTCATTCCGTAGCTTTATCAATGGTGGATTTGTGATAGATGTGTCGTTTGTCACATTAGAAGCACAAAGTCTTCTTAGATGCAGCAATTCCTCGAACAACATAAACAATTACATGCGCAAAGTCTTGTAGATCATCCAACCAAAGTATCCAAAGAGCATGAACAATTACAAGTGCAAAGTCTTGTAGATCATCCAACCACAGTTAAACAAAACACAATTGTAAATCTAAGTAAAAGATGTAACACAAAGTTTACATGAATTGCCTAGAGTCTTTTAGATATCACTTACTAATTACCACCAAAAGAGATCAATTCACAAGACTATCGAATCCAACACAAAGTCTGGTTTGCAATCTTCTTCTTTATTGATCAGATTTTGTTCGCAAAGTATGAACACAAAGTTTCACAATTTGTTTCAAAAAGGGCAGCACTTCGTTGCAAAATACTAAAAAATACCTAATACAAAGGAAATCCCTCATATATATGGAGAGAGGGAAGAGCAAAATTAGGAAACTAATTGAGAAAATTAAGGAAAGTTGGGTGAGCGATTTAAGGAGATCTCACCTAACTTTGACCAAAGTCAAAGTGTAATTTGTTTTCAAAAGATTACATCTTGAACTTGGTGCAATTACAATTTACAAAAGACATATAAAATGTCAGGAAATATTTACAAGATGCATAATGGGAGGCATAAAAAATGTCTTAACACTGGAAATCAGGAACCTTCATGTTTCCTTGCTTTGGGTGTGGAAGTCTTCGTATTTCTTTTTGGTCTCCTGCACAAACTT
The DNA here is from genome assembly GCA_007258455.2 of Sequoia sempervirens. Lineage (NCBI taxonomy): Eukaryota > Viridiplantae > Streptophyta > Pinopsida > Cupressales > Cupressaceae > Sequoia > Sequoia sempervirens. The sequence goes on from VDFB02088420.1 coordinate 16,972, forward strand.
CTCATCTGGACCAACAGTGTAATCCACAATGGTGTGAATTCTCGTGATCGATCTCATGGCAGATGAGTGAACCTTCTTGCACCTGTCAAGATGCGTTTTCAGGTTATCCAATGTGAGCCTTGTATCACAAATGACGTTCAAAGAGGCTTCTGAAAAGTCTGCGCTGTCAATCAACTTCATGATGGCTTCTTTGAAGATCTGAGATATTTCTATGGCTGGCAGGAAGATACAGTTTTCCTCAAGAAGTTGTCCTGGTAACTTCTTGATACCTTTTTCAAGAATAACATGATGCCCTTCGACATCTTCCTGCACTTGGTGGAGATCCTCCGTAAGAGATTGAATTACTCGAATTCGATGTTTCAAAGATTCTCTTACCTCAATGAACTTTTCTTTGTTGGGAATTACCCTGGCTTCCACCAATTTACTGAGCTTTACTTGCTTCATCTATAACCATGACAGCAGGCACTTTTCCATATCTCTGCACTCGTGGGAAAGTACACTTTTTTCTTTATCAAGCTCTGTGGTGAGCTTGGCCAACAAAGTAGTTTTCTTGTTTGCAGCAATTATGCTCTGAGATCCGTGTTCTATGATCTTCTCAACGAAATCATACAACACCCTTCCTTTGGAGGCGAACTTCTCAGCTTTCTTGACAGCTAGGTCCTCAATACTTACCATTGCCAGCGGTTGTGCATTAGTTGAAGATCCTGCAATTCTCTTTACAACAGTGGCATAATGCTCTGCCCTCTGTTTGTACATATTGCGAGCTTGCTCCATTTTATCTAGTCTTCTAGCCAAGATGTCCAATGTCACTTGCGCATCTGCTTTTGCACTTTCATTGGTAACTTTTCCAAGCTGGACTCTTGTTACTGTGTAGTCCTCCATATTGACATCTCCTTCTTGCGGTGGTATGCCAATCTCCGCATACTTGTGGCCAGTCTTGTCAACGTTTAGCCTCGAGTATACTTTTGCCTTTTTCTTCCCTTTAGCCTTTGGAGGGACTATCTCTTTGAGGTCGAGTTCCTCTGGAGAGATCATTTGCTTCTTTCGCTTCGATACTTGAGATATCAGCCAAGGGGGAAGGAAGGAGGTGTGAACTTTTGGATTTATTGTCAACTCTGTCGTCATTGTCACCTCTGAAGTTACCATGGGTATTGTGACAATAGGAGAAGTGTCTGTCATCATTGCTCCTGTAGACTGCACATTGAGTTGATCATGCATTGATTCATTCATGAATCGATTGAATTCAGTTTCAGAAGTGATATCATATGTTGGTGAAGACAGGCTAGGAATGGATGATGGAGGACTTGACAGTATATCAACCGTATGAATACTTGTCACCAAGGGAGTATCAAGCAAGGTTGATGTTGCAGGAATAGTGGATACCTCTACTGCATAAATGCCTGTAGTAGGAATAGGTGATGAAGGAACATGAGGTGGAGGAGTACTCGAATTTGGAGGGGTATGAGAAACACTGGAAATCATAGGCGATGACATTCTAGGAATTTCCTCAACTACATTCTCAGGTGGAGACATAGTTCTTTCTTGATCATGCTTGTGTTCCTGTTGATGACCCTCTTGTCTCTTCCATTCTGGTTCACCCTCGGAATCACCTTCAGATTCTTCTTCAAACTCTTGCCCGCTTTCAAAAACTTCTTCTGCATCGGAGTTTGCTTCTGCTGAGTCTTCATCTTCAACGAATTGGTCACTGGAAGTACTTTCTTCATCAGAATCTATCTCCTCTGAAACAACCTTTTTACCTTTAGAGCTAGATGGTTCAAATTCCATGGTTTCTCCTTTTGGGACGGCCTGGGTATCTTTCTTGCCAACAGTAAACTTGATCCTAGGACCTCTTCGTGAAGAAGTGAGAACAACTGCTGATTTATTTTTCATGCGGAGTTCTTGCTGTCGGCAGGCTTCTGCTTCAGATTCTTTTCCTTCCGAATTTGTTCTGAAACTTTTCATTTCAAAACAATGCTTGTGTAACCATTCTGCAGTATTGGATAAGATTGGTGCCAATCTCTCTCTGATGCTAGTACTTTCTTTCCTAGACCATTGAATCGCAGGCAACGACTTCTTAGAAATCTCTTGTTCATTAGAGACAGCATTCATGATATCGCTAGGATCTGTAAAATCCTCTGGTAGGTCAGCAATATCAAGGTCTTTGATCTGCTGTACGGTTAACCTGCAATAATCCATTTTGCGAATGGCTTCTTCATTTCTGCAATCAGCCCAAATGTCCTCAAAACGGTACTTGTGATGATGACCCTTTTGCAATTGCCTTTTGACATCGCGGTAATCAAAATCAAACCTATACCTGTAGGTCTTGATTGTCATGATTTGCATCTCAGCATAAATAGATTTGGATTTTTGCACAGTCGGGATAGTATATCTATTGATTG
>VDFB02088421.1:0-26235 GCA_007258455.2 Sequoia sempervirens
TTAATCATTCGATTTGAGGAGCTTTGAAGGAATGAAATTTTATTTTATGTTTTGTTTAAATGGTGAGTTACAATCTGTTATTGAAGTTAGCACTGTGAATGAATGAAGCTATGTGTTAATCACAAGTTGATTTTTTTCTCCAGTTTTAGTTAGAAATTATTTGAAAGGTAACAAGTCTGGTTAAGTTGGATGAATTATCGTTCTCTTTGGTTCCAAAGCTTTGATCTATCTTTTTCTGTTTATTTAAAAACCCTAGTTAAAGTAGGTTTGGTTATGTTGGTTTAGAAAAAATCTGAAATCTACTTCCAGCTGACCTCTTGAACATTATAGTTCACATCAACCATTGAGTAAAATCAGCAGGTTTACAGGAATGATTACAAAGAGACTTTGGGGGTTCCAGAGATATCCATACATTACATTATATTTCTATGGGAGACGAGGAATAATTGATATGTTAATTTACTGTCATGCAGGCTTATCGGCAGATAATAAGGCCAGTTTATTGCTAGGGGGCCATTGTGGTGTCCTTAGGGGTGGAACACTTTGGTGAGTCTTTCTCACACTTTTCGGTTGATTCCTTCGGTTGCGGATTTTCCACCTACATCTCTCTAAAGTTCCTTATGGCTCACTACCAGCTTACGTATTTGCGCTTTTCTTTGAAATTGTATCTTTTCAACTTGAAAAAGCTCGCCAGTATTATTGTCATGCTGGCAATGCATAATCTTTCTTATGAGTCTTGGTTTGCTGCATTCATAATATTCAAATTCAAAATACTGATTAAAAAGTTCTTTACTAAGATTGTCAATCATTTTGAATTTCTGTGTAGAAGCATCCAAGAAAACTTTGTTTTGAGAAATCCCAAGATTTCATGGAGTGAGGAAGCTTGGGTTTCATGCAGATCTTTGCTGGGAGGCTAGCAGCTGCCATGGGCTTCGAGGGAGATAGAGGGTTTTGTGAAGATCCAACAAACTCATATAAACATATGAGTTTTGTGAGATTTGGGTGATTGCAACATTTTTTGTTATATTTTCAGCATTTTTGACTATTCTAATGCATCCAAAAGGCTCAAGAAAGTCAAGATTAGCTTTTATTTCATCCAAATTGGAGATTATTTGACAAAGTTGCAAACGAGGGTTTGAAGCTCAGATCTAGTGAACATCTTTTTATTGAAGCATTTTCAGCCCAAACAGACTCTCTAGTGCATTCAAAAGGCCCAAAAACCCCTATTCTCATATAAGATTTGTCTATTTTAGGCAATTTTTTTGGGGCAAATTTTTATTTTGTCAGGGGGTCGTCACTGCAAGCTAAATTCAACCATTTAAAAAAAAATCATAACTTTTCACCACAGGTCCGTTTTTTGCAAACGAGATATTGTCATAAAGATGGAGACGAGAACTTTCCATCCATAGAGGTATTGAAAAGAAAATTTTCTATTTTTTTAGATATTGTAGGTTGAAGCTATTTGGTGCAAACTTATTCAAAATTCCATAACTTTTGTCCCGATGCTCCAATTTTTAGAAACAAGTAGGCATTGCAAAGGTATTGGAAGCACAACACATCCATAAGGCTAATTTTTCCAAAAAAATTCTTAGGTTCATTTTGTATCATAATTTGTAATTTTGGCTATTTTTAGCCTATTGATCATTGTATCTTGGAAAAATATTTGTAATCACACTAAATTATAAAGTGCCAACCTTATAATATTTGGGGGTGATCTTTGATACTATTGAAAAGGGTGGGAATCTCTTGGTGCATTGTTTTGATCTGTTTGCTTGTTATCTCTTGTTTTCATGGATCATTCTAATGTTCCTTTGCTCGCATCATTTAATTATTCAACATGGCATCAAAATGGATGGAGTATTCTAATGACTGAAGGTCACTCTTTATATGTTGAAAACAAGGTACCTGAACCTACAAATGTAGATAAAAATATAAAATGGATGATTGAACATACCTAAGCTCTTGGATGTCTTTGTAGACATGTTTCTCAAGAATTTTTTTTTTCAAATTGAATCATGTAATAATTTTGATGAAGCTTTGGACAAATTGAAAGCATTGTATGGTACTAAAAATGAAGAGGCTATCAAATTGATAATGAATTGATGAGCCTTGATCCTAAGAACTTTGACATCCAGGACTACATCACTAAGGTTAATGATCCAAGAGAGCAATGTAAAGGATGTGGAATTGATAAGGACATTCAGTTGGTCTACAATACAATGAAAAAACTTGGTCTCAATTATGCTTCTTTTATTTCTAGCTTTCATACTTATAGGTTGAATATGGGATCTACATATACTATGCCTTCATTTACATCATTTTCTGAGATGTTAATACATGAGCAACAAAAGCTTATATCAATGGGTCTCATCAAGACTTCTAAATACTAAGCATTATTGGATAGTCAAGTGAAAGAATCAGAATCAGATAAGAAACAAAAGAAAGCGAAGAATAAATCCTCTTCCAAATAGAATTCATCTAAGAAGGAGAAGCCAACTTTTTCATATTGCAAGAAGCTTGGACATGATCAACATTCTTGTTATAATAAGGATATTGATGAATTGAAACATCTTCTTAAGAAGAATCAGATTGATCTACCTTCCAGAATGTTTGAGTAAACTTCTTCTTCAAAATAGTCTAAAAAGGACAAAGGTCGTGTTGATTTGGCTTCTACATTAGGAAATAAAGGACATGATCTTTGTGCTTTTTTAGGTCATGGATCATGGAGATGGCTTCTAGATTCAAGAGCATCTAATTATATGGCATCTTCACAATCTATATTCTCTTCTTTTGAGCCTTGTAGTATGTCTCCTATTCTGATGGGAAACAATACATACATGAGTGTAATTGGGAAGGGGTTTATTAATTTTGGGGACAACACTTTCTAGGATGTTTTGTGTGTTCCTCATTTGATGAACAATCTTCTCTCCATATATTATATTACACATGATGGAGATGGGAGGACTGTGGATTTCACTCTTGATTTAGTCATCATTCAAGAATTGGATAGTAGAGAGTTATTGCTACGAGATGGTTGATCATTCATCTCGGCTGTATACCTTTGCATATTTTACTTCTGATGGTGACATAGTTCATTTGGTTGTTGATAACACTTCTAGTGTGAACCATGATTTAGAGGAGACATTTGGCTTCTTGAACTTGGGAGTTCTCACATCAAATCTAGTCCTTGAGCCATGCATCCTATCTCCTCCATCTATTGTTGTATTTGTTGATGATTGTGTTGCTACAAATATGGCTTCTTGTGATTTAGTGCAACACGATATTCATTGTCTTTTAGAGATGGTTACTTGTGATGGCTTCTTGACAAGTATTTCAAACTTGTTTGTGGAGTCTCATATTTTAGATTTGGGAGACACCATTGATGAAATTCATCCTCTTTGATGAAGATGATCCTTCTTCAATTGTTGTGAGAGAACACTCTGACCCTCTTGTTCATTCTCTACATGATCATACCTTGCAGTTTGACATGTGTGTGGATACTTTTGGACAACATTTGGAGGAGGCTTCTTTTTCTTTAGAGGAGATATATTTTCCTTTGGCTTATGTTCTACATTCATCTCTACTAGATTATGGATTGTCCTCTTCAACAGTGTGGCCTAGAATCCCTATTTGGAGTGTGTCAATTTTTAGCATCGACATGGAGACACTTGAGCATGTTTCAAAGACATCACACATCATCTATCTTCTTGCATCTTCCTTTCAGGAATGGGAAGAACTCTTGCATCTATTTATGGTTTTGTTTCTTCCTAAGGGGAGAAATGTTTTTTGGCGAGATTGGATCATATTTAGCATTCAATGTCAAGCTTCTACCATTGTACAAGACTCTCCATTGAAGAGGGGCTACCTTGTCTCTCTTCCTCTCTCTTATGGGGGGTATTTTTCCTCACATGGGGTTTTGGCCTTCTCCTTTATCATTGAGAGATTTTTTGTATTTCATCTCTCTTGTGGGGAGGAGTTTTGTCCCACTAGGTTTTCTCCTTTGCTCCGTTTGTGAGATATTTCTTTGCATTTGTACATGAGTACTTAACATGGCCTCATTTACTAGGACCCGTCATCTTTTCCATCCTCCTAAGTTGCACTTAAGGGAGGGTGTTGGTGTAGGCTTTTATTTTCTTAGTGGGTTAATTTGTTTTCCCTTAGTCCTAGGTTCTTCCTACACTTAATTAAGCTTGCTTAGGATAAGAAAGTGAGTTTATTACTAGGAGATAAGTGTGTGGTGTCCCCTTACTTAAAGGGTATAACCACTTTCCACTTTTGGTGGCCTCCTCCACTTTTGGTGGTCCATCTCCACTTTTAGTGGTTGATTCCTATTGGTTGGATTTTCCACTTACCTCCTCTCCTAAGTTCTACATAAACTCACTACCTAGCTTGTATTTACATACTCTTGCATATTTTGCATGCGTATTTGCATTATATCTTTTCAGGTTGGAATCTCTTAATGCAATATTGTCACACCAACATCGCATAATCTCTTGGGGTCTTGGTTTGAATTCTTATGTTTTTCCAATTTATGTAACTTTGATTTTCTCTTAAAAAGTTCCTTTGATTATTCAATCTATTTCATATTTCTAACAAGTACAAGAGGAGAATGATGGAAAAGAGAGATCAATATGTTTCATTATCCATATCTTATCGGATTATGAGAATAATTATACTCAAATAGAAAAGGAATTCTTAGCTACAGTTTTCAAAGTCATCATCTAATTAGAGCTACAACAAAATTTTCTCATGCAACCAATGATATCAAGAAGATTAAGATGATTTCCAATTATTCCCAATAAATTTGAATTAGCATATATTAACCAATAGCCCATCAAGGGACACATGATCACCAATTGGTTAGCTAATAACCCTACTAGCCACAATGAGCTGATAAATTAGGATTTTCTTGGTGAAGGAGTATGTGCAATAAATCTTCAAAAGTATGCATCATCTTATTGGTATAAGGATATCATCAATTATAATGTTCTTACCTTGAGAATGTGACTCCTCTCGGTAAAAGGTAGTTGCGATTTTTAGCCTTCGGATATGTAATGATTGGAAACACCTTATACCAAATAGGTTTGGATGGGATTTTTCTTCAATGCATAGACAAAGAAGAAGAATGTATAAAATATTAGAGTGTCACAATGAAATATGTGAAGGAAAATTCACCAAAGAGGTATTCAAAGTTTCAAATGTATGCACATGTCTATCATATTGCCACTTGCTATCTCCAATTGATTAGTACACCTTTGCCTTTCTCCACATGGGGATTAGATCTAGTTGGGAAAATCTCTCCACCATCAATAGATGATCATACTTCCATTATAACAATAAAGTACTTTACCAAGTGGGATAAAGTTATGTCATTAATCATAGTTTCATGAATAGTAATTGTAATGTTTGTCTTATGTATTGAAGAATCCCTAAAGTGTGATAATTGTCTGAGGTTCCATTTTATAGAAAATCTAAACTACTTTATTATCCTCAAGGAAATGGTTAGTGTTGTGCCTATAGCACACACACCCCATTCGGACTAGGGACCCCCCCTTTCTTTTTTTTTTTGCTCCTGCCATGTCGTTTTTGCTCTTGATGGGTCATTCTTGCAAATGCATCATTTTGTATGCCCCTATTTCTAAGCTTAAATTGGTCATGTGCATTAAATTCATCAAATTCCCCTTGACCAAAATCGCCTACCAAAAATTCACTAAGTCTTTTTCCTTTGCAGGATTTGAATTGTGGGTTTCCTTTGACCTTTTGTTGTCGTGTCCATTGGGCATCGCGGACCCACATCTACAAGTCTCCTTACATAGACTATCATTATCACTCTATCACTAAGTAGCGGCCTTCCTACCACGTCCACCCGCATGGCGGGCTCCGCATCCACCTTTGCCAACCAAGTCCTTGTTGAGTGTCCAACCTAGCATGGGTTATCTCACCTCACCAACCTAGCTTTCACCATACCTAACAACTAATGTCACCATTAATGCATCTGGGTCTATATAAACCCACGTCTCTCCTATCATTTTCATTCACCATTTTCAAATTTAAGGATAGAAAAGAAAGACTACGCCCACACACCAGGTTCCCTATTAGATTTAAGCTAGGATTACTTCAGTTTCCTGCTTGGTTTTGAGGTGAGTTCACATTATCTCCTTTTACCAACACTTAAAATCATTAAATGGACATGCAACTAGGGTTTTAGTTAGAATTTGAACCTATTGAAACCTCATTTTTCCTTTAGAAGCCCTAACATCAGGCATTGTTTAAAGAAAGCACTAAGGATTTTATGTGCCTTATTTATGTGTTTACCCTCTATTAAAGCATAAGTTGTTCTTGGTGTCTTTGCATGTGTTCATGCATGGGATTCCACCCTTACAAAATTGTTTCCTGAGGGAAAACACCTTGCAGCCACCCGCTGCCTCCATTCCACACTCACATTAAGCTTGAAATTAGTTAAGTATTTGATATCCTACAAGCCCATCCTTGCGGGATTTCGCTATGGGGAATCAACTTGGCCAACGCCGTTCTTTAGTGGCCAAACTCCCTTGACCTCCCGACCTGCAAACCACAGACCTAAGGTCTCCATCCTGAGCATCGAGTGATCAAATCAATAAGTTCTAGGTCAAAACCTTTGGTGGTCGTAATCATGTGGGCCACATCATGATAAAGGCCATCACTCTTCGACAAATATCCAATGACCAAGTGCCTACACCCCTTTGCTTCGTAGGTTTCTTGGGTCTTGTCTCTAGAAATTGAAACTTAAACATTGCTAGGGAAAATCATAATGCAGAGGGTCCCTGCGGGTCCACCCATGCGGGTGTCTCCATGCGGGATGTTGTTGCCCAAGTGTTGTTCTTTAATGGCAGAAACATCATGCCCTTTCACTATGTGAACTCCGTAGGTGGGACATCCCTTCAACCAAGGCTTCAAAGTAGATTGATGAAAATAATGAAGTAATTGACCTTTTGTGGGTCCGCCTGTACAGATTTCCGTTTGTGGGTGGTCGTTGTCGCACCATCATTCCCTAACAACAAAAACCTAACAACCTTCCACTGCATAGCTTCCGCATTGCCTAGCTCCACCGCCTTCAACTTAGAAGTAAACTCATCAGGGAAACTTATCATGCGGGTTCTGCCATGTGGAATTCTGCATGCAGGATGTCATCTATTGAATGTCATTATTTACTAGCTAGACTTTGGGGGCTTTCCACCCCATGAAACTCGCACCCTCCATATCTACATGAACCAAAAGGGGGTCTTTTGAAAAAGAAAGATAACTAAAGGAACTTTTACTGAGGATTTCACACATGCTAAAGCACTTTACCTCAAGTTTTCTCATCAAATTTTCCATGCAAGTGGCTATCCATGAGATTCCACGAACGCAACACCATTTTGCTTTGGCTTTCTTCTAACTGCTCCTACCTAGGTGAAACCTGAACCCCTGAACCCGCATTTGTACAAATGACTCAAACAAGCTCGGAAAGGTGAACTATCATGAATCTTATGATCTTCTAAGGATATATGAATGGATCTAACCATGAATTTTCTAGATTTGACTAACATTTGCCTTATTAATCTATCAATGCACTTACTACACTTTTGGCATGCAGGATTTATGGAACCTGCTAAGGGATCATTAGGGAAGCTCGCAGGAAAAGTTGATAAGGGAAAGAATCTTACAAGAACTCCAAGAGGAAAAGAAGAAAAGGACCAAATGAAATATATCAGTTTCATGGGATGGAGTGCACCTCCAAGCTTGCTTCCACCTAGGACACAATCTTATATACAAACCTCAGGCATGTGAACATTGATGAATTCAAGCAGAGGGTGATGGTCGACCCTACCACAGAGGATGAATGAAAAATCAAAGCAAGTGGCCTTGTAAAGCCAGCCGACTTCCCTCCTATGTTGGTTGCTCTGAAATTGGCCATGGGTTGCCAAGAGTGTTATCATTCTAATAGAAAAATAATTGATAAGGATGTGAGAGTATTGGTGGACTTGTCTACCAAGTCTATTGGAAAAACATTTGGCATTCCGATATTCGACAAGATAGAGGAAACATAAAAAGGATTTGCTCAAAATGTGTGGCAACAAGACCCTCTTGGATGCAAAAGAATGATTAATCAACATTGGTTAAAGGAAAAGAGGGGCAGTGCCAACAAGGTGCCAAAAAAGTTATTTAGAATTGATTTCTTTGAAGAATACCATGATCTGGTCACTCTCCTGAGCAGAGTGATGGGCCTACTAACCACTTCCTTCTTCGAAGAGTGGATAACTTTGTAGAGGAAATCCTCTGGGGTGAAACTAAATTTCACTAGGCCAAAATGATAAGTGACACCCTACATAATCAGCTCCTGGCAGTGAAGAAGATCTCTCAATTCTATATGACTTCATATATGGTCTAACTCCTCGTAGAGAAATTCCTGTACAAAGGACTCTTCTATGCAAGAACATTGGGGACCAGGAAGGGAGAACTCAAAGTTTATGAGTGCTACCCCTAATTGTAGTACATAAATTTCAAAAGGGAATATAGGAGAGAAAATGATGCCTTCATCGGGCATATAATCAAACTTTTGGGAGGAGATTTCGAAAGAAGAGTAACACACAACACCAAAGCTTTCATAAAAGGTTTTAGGTATCTATTTCTTCAATTCCCAAAATTTACCTACATTAGAGGAGAAGGGTTCTCAAGAAAACCTTACTAGTTACCGCACTACCCTAATGATCAGATTATTCTGTTGGAGGTTTCTCGACAGCTGCAAATGACCCATACATTGTTGAGTGACAAGCACAAAGCTGGGGTTCAATGTCCCCTAACCTTCGGATGAGGAATGTAATCTTGCCCCGCTACCTAGTGTGCAAACCACTCAGAGAAGGAATTAGTGGAGTGTCACTTTGAGCTTCACACAGACAAAGGGAGAGTGGATCCTCATGGTAAACTCAGAAATCATTTTGGAAGAAAATATGCTCACCACCCCCATACTGAAGACTTCTAGGCCAACTGTAATGACGAAAAAGCTGTGTGGATGCGGCACTACATGAGGATGACCACTTAGTTTGTCAACATCAATCTATTTCCTGTACCTGATCAAATTGTTCAGGATGATAACATTGTGGATGATAGATATCATGCATTGGCTCATATTCCCTTACCAGTTGTTGATTGGAACGAGGAAGAGGTCACCAACCTCAAAATTCTCACCTATTAAACACAAAACAAGACAATGGGTAGATGGACAAATTTCCCAGCTGAAGGAGCAAGGTGCAAAATTGACATATGGGGAGCCCAAGGATGAGCTTGAAAGTGAAACTAATAATGGTGCCACCACAGGATCCTCTGGTGAAGCTCCCAAGTCCCTGTTGGTCATGAGATCCAAGAAAAGGAAGGATGCACCTGAGCACAAGCCTAAACATAAGGTATATTCTAGGAAGATGACTTAAGGGAAGCCATCAAAAAGGACAAAGAGAACAGAGACATTTGTGCTTGAAATTCCGACCATTTAGGAGGAAGAGCCTCAACATGAAGAGGAAGAAGAAACTGAGCAGCAATGCTCACCACCTACCACTTTTGTTGTCTTGTTGTTGTTGCTGCCACTACCACTCCACCACCTACCACCTCCAAATTTTTTCCCGTCTCATCCCCGTCTGTTGTGGACATATCATTCCACCTCACCTCTGCCTCACCTATTTCTCTAGTAATGGTATTAGACTCTTCCTCTTCGATGACCTCCCCACTATCATCCTCCTCGGTCCCACCTCTACTCCCTAATTTTTTCAATCTGCCATCTTCCATGCCCTCAACCTCTATGGCAGCACTCGTCTTACCGTAAGCTTTAGTGGCATATATGCAAAATGTTCCTATTGAGCTATCTAGGGTAATCCTTTACCCTAAGGTCCAAGCACTAATGGATCAACTCGTTGTTGCTCTACTTATCCCTCCCCTGTCGACTGAGCCACCAAAAATGGAGGCCATAATGCAAATCTCAAAGGAAATGGAAAGAATTATTGTAGAACAACACAAAGATGCTACGAGGGACATAGTTCAGGAGCCCAAGGATTCTGATAGAGATGATTACCTTGAACAACCAAAGGGAGGATTGAGTATACACTTGGACAAGGTGGCCTCTGATGAAGAAGGGCCACAAACTTCTAAAGAAGATGGTGAGGGTCTAGATGAGCACTATGTAGTAGAAACATCGGATCAGGACCTAGACGAAGAGACATGCCTAGAGGAGCACCTATTTGAAGAAGAAAAGATAAACATAGATCCAAATGTAGAGATACTTGAAGATCCTTCACAATCTGGCCAAGATGAGGGCCTAATGCAAGAAGAAGCACCTCAAGAAAGGAAGAAAAAGAAAGATAAAGAAGAAGAGAAAGATGCACAAGAAAAGAGCACTAAGCTCGAACACAATGTTGAGATTGAGCATGAAGAAGTGGAACAAAGGGTGCCTCAAGAGGAAAATATCATTAAATAAAATGTGGCTTCCACCGATCCTGATACAGGAAGGACCGCACTATAAAAGGAGCCATATGAGGAGGAAACGAGTGGCAAAGAGGCTCCTAGTAATGAGGAATATCAGTCGCAGAAAGAAAAAGAAGAGGAAGGTGATCATGAATCACCAAAGGGTCAAATAGAGGTTCCCACATGGTTGGAACAACAATTGAAGAAGAAAGATCCAGTGGTCATTGATCCCAAGGTGATATTAGAAGCAATTCTAGCTAGAGCCCAAACAAGGACCTGAAAGGATCTAAGAAGCCTTAAATCCAGTCACATATCACAATTGATGACTTTGGATCCAAGACGCTACAAATTTCCACCACAGTAGCTAGTAAAGGTGCAGGAACCACCTAGGGGAAAGACTACCAGATATCCATGATCAATCTAGGCTTGGCAACCTGCAAACAAAAGATGGATGATCTTCAGGGGTCAGTATCCACCATCATACAATAGATGAATAAGGATCAATCCACTCAAGAAGAATTGAAAGCACAAGTGGCAGATCTCATGACCTCTATTCAATAGTGGACGTCCATAAAAGAAGAAACCTCGATGGAATCATTTGCACCTGCTCTCCTCTCCAAGGAGGAGTTAAATAAAATGGAGAAGATGAAAAACTGGACCAATTCCACTGCGAACTAGTTTCATAGGGTAGTATATAATTGTGACATGGGCATCCGTCATGCTGCCAAGGTGTTCAATAAATTCTAGAGTTTACAAAAGTAGGTGGAGGACATGATAAATACCTGCAAAGAGTTCTCCAAGCTTTATAGGATCACTTATCCTAAGTGTAAGAACTTAAGAAAAGCAACAATAGGATCAAGAGATCAAAGATAACACAAAAGAGAGAGAGAGAGGGAGAGAGAGAGAGAGAAAATGAGAGAATATGATAATAGTCTTCTCTATATGCATGAAGATGTGCAATTACAAGCATGTACAAGGCTTGCTTATAAAGGCAAGCTAGGACACAATGAAGGGCCATGAATGAGACAAGTGTCCAAATCATATGTAGGGTAGGTAGAAAGAAATGATAGATAATTCCATCAAAGGTGGATCACCCACCTAAAATGGAATTATCATGCCACAAAAAGTGGATATAAAAAGGTGATAACTAGATCACACCACAAAGAGTGGAATTTCTCCTACACACACTTTCCTAAGTGTCCTAATCACATCTCTCAATATATGCACAAACCTAGATGCAAGATGCAAATAACTAGGTGTCACAAGTGCAACCTATAATGATATGCATTCCCTAAGTAAGCTTAAGTAAAGTGTAATAAGTAAAATACTTATTTACACCAACACTAAGCCTGAGAGCATCCTCAGGCTCTCCCAGGAAACATGGGCAAAAGAGCTAGAGCTGCCGAAAGAAGATCATTGGTTGGTTGAAACATGGTAGATGATTCTAGATTATAGCAAGGAAATCCTGGAGAAGTCCTTGCATGAATTAGAGCTTGAACGTGAATGGGTCATGGAGCAGCGGACCAATAGTAAAGACTATCTAAAGATGATGGTGGACTATGAAATGCCCGCTTTGGAGTTAGATCCAGAGAAAATCAAGCCATTATTTCACAAAACAGATAGAACAAGGGGATGGAGATACGTTGTCGCCGGATTTCATGGATTTTGCTACAAGGGACTTCATTCAGTCTGAACAGGTTATCAAGGCTATGCCCAAGTGCACTAAACACTGGGAGCAAATCACTGACAAATTCAAGAAGATAGTCTTCCAAATCCTCAAATCTGAGCTATCAAAAGAGAAGAAACTCATAGCCATGATCAACAAGTTCGTTAATATACGCAACAACATAGAAAGAGGCCAGAAATCCTATCATTGATGATGAATACTTGTTGAAGTAGTTGTAAAGGTTGAAAAGGCAGCTAGAAGACAAAAATAGCTACAAGAAAAAATAGACTAGAGGACGAAATAGGGAAAAGATAAAATTGTCTATTTTAGATTGTAATATATTGGGGGTAGGTGAAACCCTAAGTGGAAATGAATTTGAGTCACTCATTGTAAATGAATCTTGTCCATTCATTTCACTTTTTGAAAACTATAAATAGGGGCATCCTCTCATTTTCAAGAGAGAGATGAGTTGATGTAATGACATGCTACTCCAAAATATATGAGAAAAGCATTTTTTTATGGTTTCTTGTTTATTTCTCTCATGTGTGCATGATTCTACCTCCAAAGATTAGATTTTAGCTTTGTTGTTTTAAGTTTTAAGTTACTTTCAGTTGTTAATTCATGTTGTGCTTTAATGGTGAAGTATGCTATGGTTTTTGATGTCTTCCTAGCTCACACTTTTTGTTGTTTATTAATGATAAACTGTTGTGTAAAGTTAGTCTGAGCACATTTATATTGTTGCATCTAAGTTCAATTGTTATTCATGCTTTAACGATGAATAAACAATATAAAAATCTGCAATGACCCTTTGAAGAGCACTAGTTTCATTAGACTGTGGGTTGTCCCTGGTTAAGTGGAACTTAGTTTTAGGAAGTTTATTCATTGTAGCATCCTCCATTATTATTGTTCATCATTAGTTGTAGGTCTAGGAAACTTCTAACCCCTTTTCCCTTTTGCTATCTCTTTAAAATTTGAAGTTAAAGTAAAGTTCCAGTATCATTATAAAGGAAAATCTAATGAGCAAGGAGTTTTAGCTTGTTTTTTTGAACTTGTAGGAACTGTGCATCCATTTCCTAAATTTATAAAAATCCATTCATATCCCAATTCCCTCCATGCTTAGTAAACCATAAATGCCCTTTGTGATTACCATAAAATCACATCAACAACTGAGTTGTTTTTGTAAGTCACGACCTAACACCCGAGAGACCTTAGGGTGATTTCTAAAACTTAGTTGCAAAAATTACCTTTCAAGAGAGATAGAATACTCATATGATGTATGTGTTGGGAAAGTGTGAAAACACCCATCAACAAAACTAGCACTAGAAGGAAGGCCAAGCTAAACTGGATCAAATTGGGTCCTTCTCCCCTCAAAAGTTTCATAGAGTACTCAAATCCACACCAGACAAGGGAGAATTTCAAGAGCTCAAAACCCCTACTAAGGCTAGGAGAGCCAAGAAAGGGGAAGCATCAGCTTCGTCCCCACCCAATCGACCTCCATCCCCTCCATCTCCTTTCATCCATCCATTTCCCTCCTTTGTTTCACTCCAAACAACGTCTTATTCCTCCCCTTCAATCCAAACTATATTTTCACCACTCACTTCCCACATCCAAGGTGTTGTCGTCACCCCTTCACCTCACTTCTAAGGCGTTGCCCCAACTACTTCCCCATTTCAACCCCAAGTTACTATAGCATAACAATTGTAGCCTCCACTCACCACGATGGCTTGGTTGGGAAACAACCCATCGCCCTTGTCCTTTAATGACTACCATGACATGTCAAAGAATCCAGAAGGCTTCTACATCAAGTTTATCCACATGACCCATGAAGGACAGTAGAAGAACACATTAAGATCTTCCAAACAACATTAAAAGATATGTACATCGAACACAAAGATGTAGCTTGTAGGATCTTCCCTTACTCATTGGGGGATGAAGCTTTCTATTGGGACATCCATCTACCTACAGGCTCCATTACCTCTTGGGACGTCATGAATAATACTTTCTTGCAGAAGTTCAAAGTTCTTGTCAACCCAACAAAGCTAAATCAACAATTTATGTCAATAAGGAGGGAATTCAATGAACCAATCAGCTCATTCACTGACCAATTTCATAGGGCTTACATAAAGCTACAACCTCCCTACGTAGTTGATAATGCATCAACTAGGCGGTATACTATGCTTCCTTGGACAATATCGTGTCTGCATTGGTCAAAAGGATGCATCATCTGTCTGCAAGATTGGTGGATGCACATGCAGAAGTAGCATAAGCTAGCACAAATTTAAGACAACACATCATGGTTCCACTGCCCTCATTGGGACCAGCTTCCAACCCAACTCAAATCCAAGTGATTACTCATGCCTCGGCCCATCAAATGCCATTGTTGAACCAAGTTCCACAGTTGTCGATAGTGCCACACATAGAGAAACCACTAAATCAAGCCCATCAATGTCGAACTACTTGCAGGCTCCACAACAATAGGCATATGTTCAACAATCTCAAGTGCCTACAAAGTTTCAGAATTCCAAATTCCTAGCTGTCCAATAGAACCAACCTTTGGCATAGCCTATTTTTCTTTAGAATTCAGTGCCTCCTCAAGGAAATGTAGATAAAAGATTGAATTGATGAATCGACTAAACTAGTAAAGAAGTTGTCCACTGAGATGACCCATCTAAGGAATCAAAACAACCAACTACAGGCTTTTCAGAGGAGAATCCAAGCCAACCTCCAATGAGACAATCGTGATGTTGGTACATCCTCAGGACAAAATTATGAAAGATGCCAAAATTTGGGATAGAAATTTGAGAGAAGGTCATCACAAAGACAAAATAGAACATGGAACACTAAGCCAAACAATAGAGGCATCCCCACACCTCTTGACCAATCGGGCAGTACCAAAAAATCCACAAGTGAATTTTATTTGGCTGAGGCTACCTTATCCCGATGGTGTCAAATTCATAAGACCAACAGGCATTCTGAACTTGATTGCCTAGAGTTCCAAACTGTCATGGAAATCTTCCAAGTGGAAGTCTAGAATGTTGTTGGTGGCTCAAGTTGCAGAGACTTAGTTCCATTAGAGCCATACAATTCCTCAGTGTTGGTGGTTAATCAAACTCCTTTCCCACAAAGTGAAAGTAATTCACCTGAGAAGGAGGCCACAACCAAGGAAGGAGAAGCAAAAGAGGTAAGTATCGAAAGCTCTTTATCTCAGCTCTTTGATCTAGTAGATAATGGTCTCGTAGATGAGGAAGAGCCACGTGAGGATGAGGTCCATATGTTCCACCAAAGAGAAACTCCTTACAACTTAAGAAATAGGCAAGCTGATGGTCCTTTCACAACATCTACCCCTCCCAACAATTTCAATACTCTGCCTGATCCTAATGCCAGCAACAATCCAACTTACCCCCTTGTACCTACTCAGTATTTTAATAAAAATAGGCAACCTAATCAGACCAAGATCAGCCCACTAGTTCCTCCTAAGGAAATTATTTTGAAGCATAAGTCAAATAAATGGGGGAATATGTAGCAGATGAACTAAACAAAGTCAAATTGTGTCTATTAGCCTTTGAGTAGTTAAGGGTGCTTGCTATCCAAAATGCCTTCTTTAGGTCATTGAATGGAACCACTCCATCAAAACCATCTCAAGAGGTACCTACAAAGAGAGTTTCATTTGACACCTCCAACAATGAGTCAGTGATCAGGGAAATCATAGGAAAGAAGCTTGATCAGCCCCCAAACCAACAAACTAGTACAAGTCATCCACTGGGAAAACCATCAACCAAAGAGCAAGGTCAACTACAAACAAGAGACAAGAACAATGATAAAGATAAGGCTCAAGTAGTCCAAGTTGATGCCTTTGTGGGACTCTTTCTAGGAATATTGTAGACTCCTCCCTTCTTGTTAACAATCTGTATATTCGAGAAAAATATCCACAACTACTTACTAGATTTGGGTGCCTCAGCTAATGTCATGTCGCTTGCAGTATGCTAGGCACTAGGAATAACTTTGATTTCATCCAGGCATAAGGTGACTCATCTTCATAAGATTGAGGTGAATATAGTGGGGGAATTGAAAAGAATCCCTATACAAGTTGTAGTTGACCCACGAGTGCAACAGGTCATAGACATCTAGGTTGTTGATATCCCAGACAATTATGGTATCATACTGTCAAAATATTTCACCTAAGCTTTGAATGACTATGTTGCCACTGATTACTCTCACTTATGGTTTCCATGGAAGGGATTGCCTAATCAAATTTGCATTGACTGAGAACCCAGGATGAAGTTCATGATTACTGAGTACAATAACACGAATGAGGTGTTGTTCACAGAAACAAGGTTGGGAAACTACCTCCCCATTGCTTACCAAGCTCAAGAAGAAGAAGAGGAAACAAAAGAGGTCCCTGTGCTATGTAGTGCACCTACCAATTTGACCCATCTTCCTAAAAACACTAAATTTTTTATCGATTCAGACGATGAAGAAACCTACGAAGATGGTAATTTGAGGTTGCTTAATTGCTTCCAAGAGTTTATGCAAAAATGTGTGCAAGATCAACTCAGCCTAGGAGCTCGAATGGATTTCGAAGATTTTTTGCTATCAAATTGGTGCAAGGTGCACAATGCGGCTCATTCTGAATTTGAATGTTGCATATGTCAAATGACAGTAGAGCATATCAAAGGGAAGATCACTCCAAAATAGGCCATGGGAGAACAACAAGGTAAAGGTCGGCCCAAGTACAAGCAACACCCTAAGGGTACAAAGTCGAAGGTGTAATCAAGGAAGATGTCTACTCTATTGGTATCAAAGGAAAGAGTCCCTCCAAGTTTTGGATGTTACATTTTGATGGATCCAAGTCCAAGCAAGGAGAAAAAGTCGGCTTCGAGTTCATCAATCCTATGAGTAAGACGTATCTTGCTGCCCATAGATTACAGTTCTATTGCACAAATAATGTAGCAGAATATGAAGCATTAGTTCATGGGTTACTAATGGCATTGAGAAAGAAAGTTAAGATGTTACAAGTCTTTGGGGACTCAGAATTAGTAGTCAAACAAGTTAGGAAATTATATTCCTATCTTGATAGAATGTTGGAAAACTATAGGCATAGGGTGTGGGACCTTATAGAAGGGCCAGATGCTTTCAATATTTAGCTCATTCCTTGTAGCAAGAATCAGACCACAGATTCCTTGGCCCAAGCAGCCAACACCCTTCAACCCTTATCTTTAACTGAATTCAATTAATTCACCATGGAGCTCACTTCTACCTCATTAGTGCCTGACAATGTCACTCACTTTCAATTTTTTAATAATGACAAGAAAATCCTTGACTTCATCACTAGTTTAGATGTATTTGCTTCCCAAATAATTGATGAAGTAGAGCCAAAGGAGGCTGAACTTGATATTGAAGGAGTGATAAATTTAAAGACCAATACCATACCTCGAGGCATGGTTCAACTTGAAAGGATATTTGATTTAGATCAGATCAGGGATCAAGATCAGAAAACTAGGAAATAATCAATAGATGATCAATGTAATGCTCACAACGTGGGTACTGCAAAAGAGACTAAAAATGTGTTCATTGGAAAAGTGTGCACCTCGGAAGAAAGAAAAGGAATTGTTGATGCTTTGTACACTTATCATGATGTGATTGCTTGGGGGTATGAGGATATTAAAACCTATGATACATCAATTATTACGCATACCATCCCTTTTAAGCCATATGTGAGACCCTTCCAGTAATGTCAGCACCCAATTAATGCCCTGTTGGAACCCATTATCTTCAAGGAAGTGCAGAAGTTGTTATCAACCATAATCATCTTTCCTATCAAGCACTCCACATGGGTGGAAAATTTTGTTCTAGTTAGGAAGAAGAACAGGGAAATCAAATTATGCATGGATTTCTGGAACTTAAATAGAGCTTCTAAAAAGGACAATTATTCGGTGCCCTCATTGCATGAAGTACTACAAATTGTAAATGGATCTCAAATGATGTATTTTCTTGATGGCTACTCTAGGTATAATCAAGTGATGGTGCAGTATGAGGATAGACACAAAACTGCGTTTACCACAAAGTGGGTAACATTTGCTTATAGAAGGATGCCATTCAGATTGATTAACGCAGGCACGACATTTTAATGTGCCATGGACATAGCCTTCAAGGATCTCATTGTAAAGTGTATCATCATATATATGGATGATCTCATGGTGCTCTTGAAGAGAAGGGGGGACCATGTCTCTGACTTGTGCAAAGTATTTCAAAAATGCAAAGAGTTTGACATCTCACTGAACCTGAAGAAGTGCATTTTTGGTGTAACTGAAGGCAAGTTGCCAAGACACGTGATTTTGGAGAAGAGAATCTCCATAGATCCAGAGTGCATACAGGCCATATTGAAAATTCATCCTCCAAGCAAAAAAAAAGAAATGAAGTCCTTTTTCCAAAAAAAAAACTTTGTTTGGAAGTTCATCACGGGCTTTGAAAAAATAGTTAAGCCATTGAATTCCATGCTCAAGCAGGACGCAATGGAATGGACACAGGAAGCCAAACATGCTTTCAAAGAAATTAAGAGGGTTATTGCAGACGCTCCAGTATTGGTCACTCCAGACTATTTGAAGCCATGCTACATCTATTCTTTTGCTTTGGATCACTCATGCACTAGCATGTTAATGCAGAAGGATGACGAAGGGAATGAACACCCCATTGCTTTTATGAGTGCCCCATTAAAGGATGTAGAATTACGTTATCATAATGTTGAAAAGCAGGTGTATTCCTTGGTACATGGAGTTAAGAAATTTTGACATTACATCCTGAATAAAGTGTTGGCCATTGTCCTAGACCCAATTATTAAGACCTTGCTAATACAAAATGAACTGGGAGAAAGAAGAGAAAAATGGGTCACACCCCTACAGGAATATGACATGGAGATTCATCCCATGAAGCTCGTCAAAGGGAAAGCTCTCACTTGCACAATGGCATAAATGAAACCTGACCTCACGGTGCAACAATATCACTTGGAGGATGTTTCTCCCGACGAATGGTATGACGATATCATGTACTATCTACTAAATAACAAGTGTCCATCATGGCTGCAAGGAGTACAAAAATGTGCTTTAAGATTGAAAAGCAACAACTACATGCTACAAGGAGCTATATTGTACAAGAAAAACCATGAGGTAGTTTATCTTAGATGCCTAGGAAAGGCAAAGGCAGCCCAAGTGCTGAAAGATTTTCATGATAAGCTCAGAACTGGTCATGGATCCAACCCCTCAACAGCCCATCAGATCCTACGAGTTGGGTACTATTAGTCGATGTTGTTCAAAGATGCATACAACCATGTCAGATCCTGTCATGTCTGTCAGAATGTTGCCACCAAGGAAAGGTACACTATTGTCCCACTATAGCCCATCATTGAGGTAAGGCCCTTCGCTTAGTAGGGGCTTGATTTCATTGGTCCCATCAACCCATTGTCCTCTGTAGGCCACATGTATATTCCAAACGCTTTTGATTATTGCACTAGATGGAATGAAGCAATTACTTGTAGGCAATGTACAATTGAAGTAGTCACTAATTTTCTAGAAAATTTTATCATAAATTGTTTTGGTTGTCCATTCGCCCTAGTTTGCAACAATGGTCTTGCGTTCACTTCCCTTAAGTTTGATAGTTGGGCATTTGACTATGGGATTGTACTTAAATTTTCATCTAATTATTATCCCCAAAGGAATAGCCTAGCCAAATCCACAAACAAGAACCTGTTGACTGTCATTTGAATGCTGCTTGGTAAGAACCTGAAAGATTGGCATACTTAGCTACATTTTTCTCTATGGGAAAATCGCATGTGTCATAAGAAAGCCCTAGGAAATTCACCATTCCACCTAGTTTATAGTCTAGAGCCTATTTTCCCAGTCCACCTCAAGATCCTTACACTTCAATTCATTAATAACTACTATGAGGAGGGAGAACACAATGAGGCTCACCTAACTATGCTGCTGCATTTAGAGGAAGTACACACCCAAGCAATAGAAAAAATTTCCAAGCACCAGGGTGTAGTGAAGAGATGGTTCGACCATAGAGCCAAAGTTAAGGCCTTTAGGATTGCATATTTGGTCCTATGTTGGGACAAGGACTATGAAAAGAAAGGTAGACATGACAAATTCGACAAGCTCTGGGTTGGCCCCTTTTAGATTTCTGAGATCTTAGCAGATAATGTCTTTCACCTCAAAATGCTCATTAGAGAGGATGTCCCATTGCCTGTCAATGAGTAGTACCTCAAGCATTACTTCCTTTCCTGATCTATCTAATCCCACCCTTTGTATATAGTTGTATATAGTTAGAGTAGGTCTTTTGGTTTGTTGTTTTATTTTTTTTCTTTGCTTTCGCTTGCTTTCCTGACTTTCATTTTTTTGAGGGTGTTGTCCAATCTTGGTGCAGTGATTGTGCTTGGCCTTGTTAGATGGCCCACTTTGTTGTACACTCCTTTCATTCCTTGGATAAGTTTTCATTAGTTACCATGATTTTTTTTGTCTGCCTCCATGAAGTCGGTTTCCTCACTTGAACTCTAACTCGACCTAGGACAAAACCCTTATTTGAATCCCTTCACATCTATCTCAGATTACACATGTACACCTTAAATAGTCTCAATGAGCTATACGATATTCATCATGAGGTTTCAGCAAGTGAAAAATCCTAAATCTGCTCTAGTGACCACTATGATCTCCAAACCCACTATGAGCTTTAGTGCTTATATAGTTGAGCAAGAAGAGTATCAAAAAGAAAATATGAAAAGAAAAGAAAGAGAAAAGAAAATATTTAAAAATAGAAAACTCTGTGGGTGTGCGAGCAACTCTATAAGAGCTATGGATGCTCGGCTAGAAATAGAGCAATGTTCATGGGGATCACAGCGACAACTCCGTCAGGGCTATGGACGCCTGACTAGCAGTGAACCAATGTCCAAGTTACTTTTGGGGTTAGTTAATCTACATAGCTTTCCTCGATTGATTGATTTTTGTCCTATGTGGTCTTTGAGGGAGGGGAATAAACTCACTACACACACTTCTAAGATTTTTTGTGAGTTGCTTCAACCAAGGACTTCGTCCTCCTTTAAGTTCTTAATTCGTTTGAAGAAACTGGCTCCTGGTCTACAAAACCAGAGATTCTAGGTTTCAAATGAATCCTCAACCTTGGAATGCTTGGGAGAATTCTCCCAAAGAAGTCCCCATTTGTTGTGCCTCTAACACACACACCCCACTCAGACTAGAGAAGCCCCCTTTCTTTTGTTTTTGCTCCTACCAGGCCTTTTTTTCTCCCGACAGGTCATTATTACTCTTTCCTCATTTTGTGTGCACCTAATTCTGAGCTTAAATTTGTCATGTGCATTGAAGTCATCAAATTCTCCTTGACCAAAATTCATTAAGTCTTTTGCCTTTGTGGGATTTGAGTTGTGGGTTTCCTTTGGACTATTGCCACCATGTCCATTAGGCATCATGGACCCGCATCTGTGGGTCTCCTTATGAGGACTACCATTATCACTTTTCCACTAAGTAGTGGCCTTCCTACTGCATCCACCCACATGGCAAGCTCCGCAACCGCCTTCACTGACAGAGTCCTCGTTGAGCATCCAACCTGGTGCGGGTTTCTGCACCTCACCAACCCAACTATCGTCATACCTGAGAATTAATGTCGTCATTAATGCACCTAAGTCTATATAAACCTGTGTCTCTCTTGTTGTTTTCATTTTCCATTTTCAAATTTGAGGAGAGAAAAGGAAACTTCACGTGCGCACCAAGTTTCCTATCAAATTTAAGCCAGGATTGCTTCAGTTGCCCATGTCATTTTGAGGTGAGTTCACATTATCTCCTTTTACTAATTCTTAAAATCATTAAATAGATATGCAACTAGGGTTTTAGTTAGAATCTAAATCTATCAAAACCTCATTTTATCTTTAGAAGCCCTAACATCAAGCATCATTTCAAGCAAGCACTAAGGATTTTGTGTGCCTTATTTCCGCGTTTACCCTCTATTAAAGCACAGGTTGTTCTTGGTTTCTTTGCATGTCTTCACACATGGGATTCTTCCCTTACAACACCATTTCTCGAGGGAAAACACCTTGCAACCGCCCGCCACCTCCATTTCGCACTCATATTAAGCTTGAAATTAGTTAAGTCATTGATATCCTATGGGCCCATCCTTGCGGGATTCTGTTGTGGGGATTCTGCTCAGCCAATGCCATTCTTTAACAGCCAAACTCCCTTGACCTCCCGACTTGTAGACCCCACACCTAAGGTTTCCATCCTGAGCACCAAGCGATCAAATCAATAAGTGCTAGGTCAAAACCCTTGGCAGGCATAATCATGCAAGCCACACCATCATGAAAGTGATCACTCTTCGATGAATATCGACCGACCAAGTGCCTACACCCCTCCGCTTCACAGGTTTCGCGGGTCCTCTCCCAAAATCAAAACCTAAACATTACTAAGGAAAATTGTAATGTGGAGGGTCCTTGCAAGTCCACCCATGCAAGTGTCTACATGCGGGATGTTGTCACCCAAGTGTTGTTCTTTAATGGCGAAAATCTTGCGCTCTTCTGCTACGCAGACTTTGCAGGCAGGACATTCCGTTGACCAAGGCTTCAAAGTAGATTGACAAAAATCATGGAGTAATTGACCTTCTATGGGTCCACCTATGTGGATTTCCATTTGCGAGTGGTCATCGTTGCACCACCATTCCCTAATGGCGAAAACCTAACATCCTTCCACCACATGGCTTCCGCATTGCCTGGCTCCACTGCCTTCAACTTAGAAGTCAACTCATAAGGAAAACTTATCATGCGAGTTCTGCCTTGCAGAATTCTATATGCAGGACGCCGTCTGTCAAATGCTGCTATTTAACGGCTAGACTTTGGGGGATTTCCACCCCACAACACCCGCACCCTCCATATCTGTATGAACGAAAAGGGGTCCTTTTTATGAAGAAAGATAATTGAAGGCGCTTTTACTGAGGATTTCACACATGCTAAAGCACTTTACCTCAAGTTTTCTCTTCGAATTTTCCCTACAAAAACTTTCATGCGGGTGGTTGTCTACGGGATTTTGCAGCCCCAGTCTCGTTTTGCTCTGGCTTTCTTCTAACTGCTCTAAACTACTCCTGTCAGGGGGAAACCCACACCCATAAACCTGCATTTGCACAAATGACTCAAACAAGATCTAAAAGTTGAACTATGATGAATCTTATGATCTTCTAAGGATATATGAATTGATCTAACCATAGATTTTCTAGATTTGACTGGCATTCACCCTATTGATATATCAATGCACTTACTGCACTTTTGGCATGCAGGATTTATGGAACCTGTTGAGGGATCATCAGGGAAGCCCATAGGAAAAGTTGACAAGGGAAAGAAGCCTGCAAGAACTCTGAGAGGAAAAGAAGAAAAGGAACAATGAAATATCAATTTCACGGGGTGGAGTACACCTCCAAGCTCGCTATCACCTAGGAAATAGTCTCAAATATAGACCTTGGGCACGTGAACATTGATGAAATTCAAGCAGAGGGTGATGGTCAACCCTACCACAAAATATGCATGAAATATCAAAGGGAGTGGCCTTGCAAAGGTAGTCGGCTTCCCTTCTACGTTGGTTGCTCTAGAACTGGGCATGGCCTGTCGGGAGTGTTATCATTCTAACATGAAAAAATTTGATAAGGATGGGAGAGTCTTGGTGGATTTTTCTACCAAGTCTATTGGAAAAACATTTGGCATTCCAATATTTGACAAGATGGAGGAAACAAAAAAATAATTTGCTCAAAATGTGTGGCAACAAGACCCTCTCAAATGCAAAAGAATGATTAATCAATATTGGTTACACGATAAGAGGGGAAGTGCCAACAAGTTGCCACAAAAGTTATTTAGAAGTGATTTCTTTGAAGAATACCATGATCTGGTCACTCTCCTGAGCAAAGTGATGGACCTGCAAACTGCTTCATTCTTCGAAGAGTGGATGTTCTACTTCGTAGAGGAAATCCTCTAGGGTGAAACCAAATTTCACTAGGCCAAAATGATAAGCGACAACCTGCATAATCAACTCTTGGCAGTGAAGAAGACCTCCTAGTTCTATATGAATTAATATCTAGGCTATCTCCTCACAGAGAAATTCTCGTACAAAGGACTCTTCTGTGCAGGAACATAGGGGACCAAGAGGGGAGAACTCAAATTTTATGACTTCTATCCCCAATTGCAATACAAAAATTTCAAAAGGGAATACAAGAGAGTAAATGATGCCTTCATCGGGCATATAATTAGACTCTTGGGAGGAGATTTTGAAAGAAGAGTAACACATAGCGCCAAAACTTTCATAAAAGTTTTTGGGTATCTATTTATTCAGTTCCCAAAATTTACCTACATCAAAGCAGAAGGGTTCTTGGGAAAACCCTACCATTTACCGCGCTACCCTAAAGACCGAATTATTTTGTTGGAGGTTTCTCAATAGCCACAAATGGCCCATACATTATTGAGTGACAAGCACTGAGTTGGTGTTCCATATCCCCTAACCTTCATACAAGGAATGTACTCTTGCCTCGCTGCCCAATGTGCGGAATACTCAAAGAAGGAATTGGTGGAGTATCACTTGGACCTTCACACAAACAAAGGTAGAGTGGATCCTCATGGTAAACTAAAAAAGAAAGTTGGGAGAAAATACACTCACTACCCCCATAGTGAAGACTTATGGGCCAACTGTAATGACAACAAAGAGGTGCGGATGCGGCACTACATGAAGATGACCGCTTAGTTTGTGAAGTTCATCAATCTATTTCCCATACCTGATCAAATTGTTCAAGATGATAACATTGTGGATGATAGATACCATGCCTTGGATGAGATGCCCTTGCCAGTTATTGATTGGAATGAGGAAGAGTTCACCGATGTCAACATTCTCACTCGGCCCATTGAACACAGAACAAGACAATGGGTAGATGGACAAATTGCCCAGCTAAAGGAGCAAGGTGTAGAATTGACATATGGGGAGCTCAAGGACAAGCTTGAAAGTGAAATTGATAGCAGTGTTGCCATGGGATCCTCTAGTGAATCTCCCAAGTCCACGCTAGTCACGAGATCTAAGAAAATGAAGGGCACACTTGAGCGCAAGCCTAAGCATAAGGTGTATTTTAGGAAGATGACCAAAAGGAAGCCATCAAAAAGGACAAAGAGAACGGGGACATTTGTGCTTGAAATGCCAACCATTCAGGAGGAAAAGCCTCAAAATGAAGAGGAAGAAGAAACTGAGCAACCACACTCACCACTACCACGTCCGCTCCCACTATTGTTTCCACCACTGCCACTCCACCACCTACCACCTCCAAAGCTTTTCCCGTCTCGTCTCCGCCTGCCACGGACATATCAATCCACTTCACCTCTGCCTTGCCTATTGCTCTAGTAATGATATTGGACTCTTCCTCTTCAATGACCTCCCCACTATCATCCTCCTCGGTCCCACCCCCACTACCTACTTTTTCCAATCTACCACCTTCCATGCCCTCAACCTCTATGGAACCCCTCGTCTTACTGCAAGCTTTCGTAGCACATATGCAAAACATGCCTATTGAGCTCTCCGGGGTAATCCTTAACCCCAAGGTCCAAGCATTAATGGCTCAACTTGTTGCTACTCTACCTATCCCTCCCCTACTGAATGAGCCACCAAAAATGGAGGCCACGATGCAGATCTCAGAGGAAATGGAAAGACTTAGCATAAAACAACACAAAGAGGCTGCGAGGGACATAGTTGAGGAGCCTGAGGATTCTGATAGAGATCATTACCTTGAACAACCAGAGGGAGGAATGAGTATAAACTTGGAAAAGGTGGCCTCCGATGAAGAAGGGCCACCAAATTCTAAAGAAGATGTTGAGGATCTGGATGAGCACTATGTAGTAGAAACATCGGATTAGGAGCCAAATGAAGAGACACACCCAGAGGAGCATCACTCAAAAGAAGAGAAGATAGACATAGTTTCCGATGTAGAGATACTTGAAGAGCCTCCACAAACTGGCCAAGATGAGGGCCTAATGCAAGAAGAAACACCTCAAGAAGGGAGAAAAATAAAGATAAAGAAGAGAAAGATGC